>BMAO01031192.1:0-16494 GCA_019973975.1 Trichonephila clavata | reverse complement strand
GTGGCTTGATGGCTACTTGAGTTGGACCCACGTGGATATATCTTACAAGATCCAGCTAAAGGACTTAGCTTCTTCTCTAATCCTAAAGTGAGAAAACAAAAACAAAGATCCCACGGCCTAGACCGTCTGGGGGGGGGGAGCCCCTCCCGAATGATGGAGAAAAAACAGAACTTCATGCGACGGTAGTGAAGAGTCACCACCAAGCGCGCTGATTGATCAAATTAAATAGCGCGCGCTTCCCCAACTTCCTGTTACACATTTCCGTCCCTTTCACGAAATCACTCCCACAAATCTTCAGCAACCGAGAGGGAAGATGTTACACATCAAAAATTAGCGAAACGCATAATTTTTATTGAGTGATTTCAAAAACTTTACGGTAGATCGCGGTTTTATGGAGAAGATAAAACTATTATTTATCGAAGCCTACCAATGCAGAAAAGATGTTCTGTGGTATGAAGATTAGTAGGAATATAATTTCAAAATTTAACACTACCAAAAAAGGGTTGTATTCTCGAAGAAATCCAAAATGACTTAATTATGGTTGGGTGACTTTAGGTATAAAATGAAAATATTTTTCTACTCTATAAAAAAAACTTTACAAAACTATAATACAAAAACTATAATACAAAAAAAGCTTTTAAATGTATCTGATGTTTTTTTTTCATGTAACTATTTGGTAGGTGTCCTTTCATCGCAATAAATGTTTGTGAGTACTAAAATACCTGTTTGCCTTACACAATAAATACTTTGACTTTTCCTCCTCCTCCTCCTCCTCAGTGTCTCGATAGCCCAGGAGGGGCTTTGACCTTCTCAAGAAGCCTTTTCCAGACCGACCTTATTCCTGCTAGTGTTCTCCAATTCTTGGTTCTCAAAACTGGGAGATCTTTTTCTAGGCCATCGATCCATCTAAGATTTGGCATGCCCTTTGATCGTGTGCCAATTGGTTGGGCATTGAAGATTTTTTTATTGGTGCGGTCTTCGTTCAGTCTGGCAGCATGACCTGCCAATTTAATTCATTGTATTTTTGATGAAATTGACAATTTAGATTCACTATATGATTGATAGAGCTCGAAATTTGATCTCCTTCACTACGTTCCATTTTCCTGAATTCCTCCAAAAATAAATCTTAAAATCTTCCTTTCGTAGATACTTATCATGTTCTCATCTGTTCGAGACATGGACCAAGTGTCGCATGCATAGGTTAATATTGTTCTTAAGACTTTTATACAATAGAATCTTTGCTTTTCTTTTGATTAAATTCGATTTCATATATTTTCGTGTTTCAATAAGACATCTATTATCCATAATACTAGTAATTCTCTTTTGGATTTCAGAAGTACAATCGTTTTTATTATTAATTTCCGTACCTATAAATACGTGAAACTGTCAACAACTTCAAATTATACTCTTCAATTTTAAAGTGGGAATTGTTAAAACATGATTTAGTGCAAGGCATGTATTTGGTCTTATTCTCTTTGATTTTTTTAGTCCCATCTTGAGGGCCTCTTTCTCTAAAGACAAGAAGGCTTGTATTAGTGGTTGGTGTTCGAGCAATGATAGTAAAAGCCAACAACTATATTTCCTCTGGTATTGATATTGGAATCTCTTATCACTTTTTCTAATGCTAGATTAAAGAGAAGACACGCTAGTACATCTCCCTTTCGAAATTTTGACATTTTGCCAAAAGAAAAACTCAAATACCTAAATTTATTTCTCCTTACGACAGTACTTATCGTAAAAATTATTTGCTTTACTTCATTTTTCTCTTCATCTACATAACAGAGAGCATCTTTTCCGCATAGGTAGGCTTTTAAATTTACGAGGGGGGGGATTTCACTTCACTCTATTATACATCTTTCATGTGCTGAGGCTCATACAATACCTTTTAGCTCAGGAATTTAATTGCAAAGATAGAATTTCTTTCCTTCTATTCTTAGAAACTCGTGCCCGACCTCCACTCCCCCAAATATTCTTATAGATTAGGTCATGTGCTAACTAAGGTTCAGAAAAAAATACTGCTTATAATAAAAAGGTAATATATAGTTCTCTCCTTGTATTTTTCAATAATCTTCAATTTAAGTGACAAAAAGAACTCGCTTTGTGACAATCATTTTTATTTATCCATTGTAGACGAGGAGGGCTACGCGCGTAGTGCTGGACGCGCAGAGCTTAAAGCGTATGTCGATGTGATTGGTTACTGCTTCTCGGGAATCAATTTGAATTGGCGACTGCGTTATTTTTTGTACTTTGTACACTCACACATTTTGAGTAACATGTAACATTTTTTTTTTTAAATGTAACACAAATAAGTGTTGTTTTTCTTCTAGAAACATTTCTTAAAAGAACAGATTAATTCTTTGGTTTCCAGATATTGAATATTACGTCAGACAATGATCCGAACACTAAAAGATAATTTATAATTTAATGTTATATGAAAGGAAAGACAGAACGCGAAACCAATAATACTAGAAGTACCAAAATATTTTCTGAGCTTGAACTAAAATATTTTTTGAACTTTCAATGAAAAGCGATGTATCCAGATCAAAATCAAGGCAACTTGAAATACGATACCTAATTACGTGCTAACAATGACATATTTAAATTTCTCAAGTTTTTAAAAGGTCTTAATGGGGTATAGTTAATTATATCCAATGTTTCAAACATATTCTGTAATAAAATGTTGCATTTTGTTTTCAAATCAAATTTAGTTTCACACTGACTCCGCAACAGAACTTTTTCTTACATAAATATTTGATCCATAAACTAATTATATGGGTTTTTTAAATTTTATGATAAATGGTTTTCTGAATATAAAGTTTTGAAAGAAAAACATAATTTGCAACACAAGTATAGAAAACTAGTTCAATGTGACTAATTACGGATTGCAATTATGAATATTGTCGAAACATGTATCTATATCAAAAATTTTCCAACTCAATATGAAACTGAATTAAAAAACGCTTCCTTTGTAAGTAATGTAAATACATTTCAGTTCACACAATAAATACTGAATACAATATATATAAAAACTTCATTCCTACTGAAAGGCATGAATCTAAGGTAGTCTGTGTGGTGGATAGAACTCGAAACCTTCTGAATCAGAAGCACGTAACATAGCACTAGACCAAAATGATCACTTCAGTTTGGAGGCAGTTACTGGCTTACATAGGAACCACCACTACCTTAAAAGATAAACCTTAGGCAATTGTGTATTTTGTGTGTGTGTTGCTTGTTTATACAATAATATTTGCGCTGTAAGAACACACACAGAGATTGAAGTTAACGTACTTGGCCTTAAAAAATAAATCATTTTTATACTTGGTATAAAGAGCGCGAAATTTTAAAATAATATAATTGTCATTTGGGGGGGGGGGAAGAGTTTTGTATTTTATATTAATTTTTTAAAAACTTTGTAAATAATTTTTTTAGCAGAAGAGAGTATTTACATTAGACTAGAATTTATAATGAGAAAAAAAAATCAAAATGGAATTATTTCAAGAATTTTAAAATAAATTACTTTACATTCATTCTTCAGTTATTCGATACTGAAAAAAGTTTGGACTTTTCTGTTATATCGTTTTCACTGGCAACTTTTTCCATTCCCCGAGTTTTAGCTGAGATGCACGCATTTTTCTGCTAGCCTTGCTAGATTCAAGAAGTCTCTCAATGGGGTAGTATTTTTAAAGAAAACTAAAGAAATTCACTATGGTGATATAAAGTATCACATCCCTTACCAAACTTTTTTCTCAATCTACCCACCCCCGTTCTCCGTGTTTCAATTGTGAGAAAACTACATATAATGTAAACGCTATGATGAGGAAAGATATTTTGCAGGAGCATTTTTATAAAACTAAATTTCCCATGAAATTTTTTTTAAAAAATAGGTAGTTTACATGTTATAAATCCGAGTAAGCTTTTGAAAGATGCATCCATTTAATTTTCAGCAGCATTTTAGGTGCAGAAAGTTCGTTGCATTGCGTCAAACGATCTCCGAATGGTACGATTTACATCAAAAAAGAATTTTTATCTAAATTGTCTGATTCTAGAGTTCAAATTAATAAACCTATTAGTAAAGTAATAATTATAGTAATAATATACGTAAAGTAATAATATTCAAGATTTCAAATAAAACAATGATTTCATGTCGATTTCTTAAAAAACATTTTATCTATTAAAGTAAATTTTCCTTTCAAAACAGAAAACAAACTAAAACTGCTACATTTTGGGGGTAGTTTAGAATTTTTTCCCAGCCGGGAGGTAATAAAAGTATTTTAAAAAGGAGTCCTTTCAAACAACACTGGATAATAATTGCTTGATTGATCCCCAAGTTCTATCGTAAAATGATTTTTAAGAATTAAATAAGATGTAATTTTACCCCTCTATATCGCAGGGCTGGAAAGTAAAAAGAAATCTAGAACTCGAATGGTTGCTTTTATTTAAGGCACTAAATTCCTAGGTGCACAAGTATGATTTGAATTGTTACAAATAGATAGAATTAAAATAAAAATATCTTATTAGGACATGTTTGATGCCAAGAGGGCCGATACAAGGCTATCAAGTCTTTTTCGTAAAACTCCGCTCTAGGTTGATATGAAATCTAGATAAATTTGAAAGTTTTTTTTCCTTAGTTCCATTTAATGCTTTTGAAAATTCATATATTTTTTGGTATTTTTTTTTTTTTTTTTGGTTTTATCACTCGCATTCAAGTTGCCAAAAAAGTTAGGAATTTCTCTTTGAAAAGATTTGTATAAGCAATCTTGATTTAGGCTCTATCAATAGCACTGGCTATACCATAATATCACTCAGATCATTATGACGTAAGAAATCAAACAACCCTTTCTTTTGTAACCTAAATCATGTTCCTTATTGTTATTTTCAATACGTTTAAGAAAAGTTGTGATCTTCATTAAATAATGTGCCTAATTGTTGACCGTTTTTTCATAATTTTCAATTTTTACATGCATATTCAGGCCAACAATCGATACTTCCCTATTAGATTAAAAATTGCATCAACTTACACATTAAAAGTAAACAAATTCGGTACTTTATGGAAACTTTTCTTCTCAACAACAGCCAAAAAAAAATCTTTTTCGATACTGTTTTCAGTTAACAATTCTGCACAGTGAGGTGAACGGAATGAATGAAAGGAGGGGGGCTTCCAAACACCCAAAAAGAATGTGCCAGAGGTCTGTCTGAGACAGGCGCCAGGGATTCTAGACCCTCAGCGCTCGTCTGCTGTTTTTCTTCCATCGTCGCCCCAGATTTCACAGTGACCTCACTCCCCTTTCTTCCCTCAGTCTAAATTTCTATTTGGCCCTGAAGACCAGGGACAGTGCCAAGTGGTATCGATCCGGACAGAACTGCAAACAATGCGAAAAGGGTTCTCACAAGGAAAAGGGGGGACCTTGGACAAGCCCCTGCAAATTTTCATGTTTCGGATGAGTCACTTGTTGAGAGAAGAGGGTAGTCAATTGGACGTGACGGATGGACTGGGAGAAAGCATCCCAGACGAAACGTAGTCTGGGACATTTCTCTTTCTAAGAACAAAAGTCGATGGAAGAACTGTAATGGGATTCATGCATTTTTTTTATGTATAATCATGTATCAATATCTACTTAGGTAATTCTGTTTGTTGGGGGACATATTTCAAACATTTCCTCTTTTCCTGTCTAGAGGCATGTCTCTGAACATTCTAGATTTCTTAAAACATTCTAAGAGGAGTTTCTCTTTTTTTCAAAGGATAGAAATCAATAGATGAATTCTGAATATCGTAATCACGTGATAGTTAGCGTTTTAGGGGAATTAAAGATACCGAAAGTATATATCAGTCACACTTCATTTTAACATCTAGAAAACATTTCTCTGGACATCTAAACATTCGAAAGAGAATTTATTTCAAGCATTCGAAAAATATTTAAAATTTGCGTTCTGTGCTATGATGCGATTTCTTTGTTGTTGTTTCTTATGCCACCGGATCTCGACTACGTCAGATTCAGGCTCACGAAATTCATCATGGCAAGAGTCTAGATGCACGTCTGTCATTGGCCGTAGCATCATTCAGGTGACAGTACGATTTTAGCACGGTTGCACCCAATTTTGAGAGATAACACCCTAGGGTAGGGTCGAGGGCTTCCCACCTCTCTTCCCCTTTTACCAACCTCAAGAGAAGACTTTCTGCTCGACAATTTAATGTACCCCCATACATTTACAAACAGCCATATCTTCTTCAGGATTCGAACCCAGGCCCTACGGCACAGCAGTCAGCGTCGCTAACCACTATACCGGATGGGCGACTGTGATTTCACTGAAATGAATGAGTGAGAGTTATATTAACGTCGCACTGTAAAGCAACACGACGACCTCGCAATTTTGAGCCTCAGTCAAGGCGCCATTCTCAAGGACAACACGTGTGGTAGTTTTCACCTTCTGAAAACTACCAAACCATTACAATGGGAAGATTTTGAGCTCGACAGATTTAACGTGTATCAGCCCCTATACGCGGCGGTTCTCCAATGGCGCTAGGACTCTAACCCAGCCTTTCTCAAACTGTGGGGCGCGTCCACCTAAGGGAGCGTGATAACCCTACGGGGGGGGGGGAGGCACGAGCATATCGGAAGGTTGAAAATAAAATATTTAAAACAAGTATCAATTAATTGTGTGTGTGAATGGAAGCATAATAAAATACATTCAGACATAATACAAAATAAAGTACATATTTACATTGGTATAGTGAAAAATGTATAAGTACTGCCCAGTGAATTTAATAATGAATTTATCAATACTAAATTAAGAAACAGTTTAATGAATACTAGTGACTCCCAAGGGCCTGTCATACATAAAATTTAATACTTATCTTAATAACTTGATCTGTTTATAATTAAAGTCGTGTTGTAGCTTTAGCGTCAAAAGTATATTATTATTGCATTCAATGCATTTTTTTGTAAGAATGACTATGAAAACTATAATTAAAAGTCGGGTCGAAAATGTTGGAAGTTTGAAAAGCACTGCTCTAACCTGCAACACGCCAGCCACGAGTTCGAGACTATAACCACTAGTCTACCACGACCAACAATTAAAATGAGATTAATTAAAAATATAAAAGACGTATTTTAATAATTCATTTTATTTTTGATGGAATATGTAGCATGCAATTCAGTTCTATAAAAATTTTTAAAATCAGCTGAGATTCATCAAGATCAAATGCCGTTTGAAAACCATTAAAATATAATTATAATTCCAAATATTTACAGAAAGGACTCAAATTGCTTAAGACATCCGACTACCCTAAAATTCTGAATTTTGTCAAAAATTGATAAATTTTTTAATAATTTTACTTTATATGCCATCTTATTAGATTTTTAAAAATACCAAATTTAATATTTTCCGTTCACTAGAACAAAAACTACAAGTGTTTTAGTAAAAGCAGATGTCATTACACTTTAAGCAAGATGTCATACTTTAAAACGCGTTTTACTCGAAATGTGTGTATTTTTTAAAATGTGCGTGTGCTCAAACGGGAACAGCGATTTCTCAAAACGTTTTGAAAATAATTAACTGAAATTTTTTGTGTGTCTTCTATATAATAGTAAAAGTGTTTTAACTTTCAGATTTGTCAATCACTGTTTTTTTTTTCTACAAAATTTTCAGTCCTCTATGTGAATATAAACAATGTTTTTTCTAAGCAATTTCATCTCATAACTGAGATAAAGTACTTTAGTTTTTGCAAAAATTAAAATATCTCTTATTCTGAGGTCATTTCAAAAATGAATAACATAGCAACACATCAGAATTAAAAAATTTAAAATGTGTTCATAAGCTTTGCGTACAGAATTGGCCGCGTTCATGTTAATTTTTGTAAATTTTTACCCATTTTCCCATTTTAGTAATAATAATTTTTTTTTATCTTCTTAATTTTAACTTATTTTTTTTTCTTAAAATGTACTAAACAAACCTAAACCCACACACAAAAAAATTCCCATATCTCTATTTAAAAAACACACACACAAAAAATTCCCATATCTATTTAAAAAAACACACACACACACAATTCCCATACCTCTATTTAAAAACGCACACACAAAAAAATTCCATATCTCTATTTAAAAAACACACACACACACAAATTCCCATATCTCTATTTAAAAAACACACACACACACACACAAATTCCCATACCTCTATTTAAAAAAACCACACACACAAATTCCCATATCTCTATTTAAAAACACACACACACACAAATTCCCATATCTCTATTTAAAAAAGACACACACACACACAAAAATTCCCATATCTCTATTTAAAAACACACACACACACAAATTCCCATATCTCTATTTAAAAACACACACACACACAAATTCCCATATCTCTATTTAAAAACACACACACACAGACACAAAATTCCCATACCTCTATTTAAAAAAACACACACACACACACAAAAATTCCCATATCTTTATTTAAAAAAAACACACACACACAAAAATTCCCACATCTCTATTTAAAAAACACACACACAAAAATTTCCATATCTCTATTTAAAACACACACACACAAATTCCCATATCTCTATTTAAAAACACACACACAAAAATTCCCATATCTCTATTTAAAACACACACACACACAAATTCCCATACCTTTATTTAAAAAACACACACACACACACAAATTCCCATATCTCTATTTAAAAAAAGTTGTCACAAGTAGTCGGATACCTTAATTGGCAAGTGTAGTGGGTTATAATTACACACAAAATATTTAAGCAATTCAAACAAAATCAAAAAGAAAGAAAAAAAAATGCTTTTTTCTTCAAAATAGCATATATATGCTTTCAATTCTAAAATTCTCGTGTAGCCCAAAATTTCATAGCGCAGGACTTTTTAAGCCTTAAAGTGAAAGCTCAGAAACGATTTGTTAAAATTTCAACATTAATGAAAAATTTTAGTGTAGCATTTAAGTCTTTCAAGTCCTCAGATACATTGGCCTATCATTTTTTCATTTTGTATCCGAAAGACTTAGTTCTAAATTAACAGTTTAGTGTCAGAATATAATATATTGACTTTCTCATAACTCAAGGGGGTTATTAATTTGCCATGTTTTCAAAAACGAGAAATTCTTCTGTAAAAACAAAATTCAACAATTATAAGTAATGCTATCTAAATTAGAATTTAAGCGTCTTCTAAAGATTGTGCTTATAAAATCAGTTACTCGTTAAGTTTTTAAAAATAATTAGATTTTTATATTATTCTTTAATTTAAATGTTAAAAACCTACGATTAATTATGTTGAAGGAATAAATTCGTAGCACAGTTCAGGCATGGTTAGTTTTTTATATGAACTTGATATGAACTTTTATATGAAGTTAAAAAGCTCTTCTATTCTGTTATAACACCATCCCATTGTTATATTGAATGCAAAAAGCATTCCGGTACTTAGAATGATGTTTTTTTTTTGTAAATAAATCTTATTTAAGGATTATGACTAGATTCTATGCAATTTTGTTGTGTAATTCATACAGAGCTTAATTTGGAAATAATTTTATTTTTATCGAAGCAAAAGAAAAAAAAAATAGAGCCTAATTCTAATCCTTGAAATATTTCGTGATTTGAAAGTGTGTGTGCTCCCAACTCTTTAAGAAATTTTTAAAAAACTGAAAAAAATTGTATGTTCATTTCTCAGGATACGAAATGCTAGTATTTAAGATATAACATCATATGTATACCCATTGTTAATGCTGCATTATCAAGGCTGATAGCTTAGAATATAAGTTGTCCCAATAAAAAAAATGCTAGTTTTTTTAATCGAATGGTGTAAGGAACAAGAGAAAGAATTGAGTAAGAAAAAAGGTATATAAAATTCAAATTCTAGTCTAGACAGAAAATTTTGTATGCAAAATTTCTCATCAAAATTGTATGGGAAAAGTATGTCAGATGAAAAATTGGAATTAAAATAAAACTATAAACTTAGTTATAAAATCGGAAAAATATGTATGCCAATCGCAATAAAACAAATTATTTTTTGAGAAAAAAAAGTCCCACTCTTTCTTTTTTTTTATTTCTGTATAACTCTTTAGATATTTAAAATATAAAAAAGTATTTTCTTTTTATCTATCAAACTTTTAACTTTTGATAAATTAATGCACTAAATATTATTCAAAATCTTAGTAAACAACATTAAAAAAAGTTTAAGTCAATTCCTACTAAGTCAAGAAATAAAAATTTTACTTATAGTTACTTTTTTTAAATAGATAAAATTCATATAAATATGTATATACATATGACAGAATCACAATATTAAATGACAAAATAGAAAGCGATTTTCCTTGCAATTTTCCATTTTCCTTTCTATATAGGGTGTTGGACTATTTTTTTTTGTTTGTTACGATTTATTTATAAAATTAAATTTAATTATTCTAATAAAATAGTAAAGAAAAAAAGAAATCATATTCTCGGAAACTAGGCCATCCCAGGTGGGATTCGAACCAACAATCTTTGGATTGGAAGTCCAACTCGCTATCCATTGCGCTACAAGGACACAACGAGCGAATTTCACTTCTGTATATGCTGCTGGATTATTATTATTTTTGTTACTATTTATTCAGTTTTTAATTCAATTAGTGCATTAATATTTGAAAAAGCTGTGTTAATATCAAGTGTCATCCACTACAAGTTTTAAAAAATGTGTTTGAGCTTGAATGCATCAGTAGAAATATTTTTTTTATTATCGATTGAAAATCTAAACAAGATATATATATAGGGAGAGAGTGAACTAATAGTAGGAATTGAGAAAAAACGCAAGAACATGAATGTGTGTATCCTTTGTAAAACAAAGCCCTAACTTATTACGAAAAAACAAAAACGAAATAACCCTTTGCTACTTGTCAACCGCCACAAAGACCCGAAAACACTAAAATAAAAGCAAAACCCATTGGAACGAAAACCGTTCGATACAAACAGAGAGAACAGCAGCCAAGAATATTGTAGTCTGTATCTTTCCAAAATTTCCATTAGGTTTGTGAATATCTTTCCTTATCTTTTCTCGAATAGATTCGCGAAGGAGTTATCTTCTCAGAGCAAAGCATTTTTTTGAGAAATGTGAATTCCAAATGAGGTCACAACTGTCGCAGAATCGTTGGCGACGTTGGCGAAAGTAGTCAGCTCTCCCCAGGGTTAATGACACAGAAATATCTTTATTAGCCATAAAATTTGCTCTCGCAGTCTATTTAAATAGTTAGAGATCTTTAGGGAACATTTCAACGGGATGTAGGTTGGAGAAGGCGATTCATTCCCATACTTGCAATGTTCAAAACATATTCCATGCTGTCTGACTGTGGATTGCAGAATGCATGCATGCGTCAAACGAGCATCATAAATGTCAAAAAGAGGAGAGACAAAGATTTCAGAAAAGATAAGTTATTAGTTTGGGTAAAAACCATGACAATTATACTATAAAATATTTCAGTTAATCGAGAGTTATATTAATGTTATACAGTAGAACGTCATTTATCCGAATCAATTGGGACCGGACACCGTTCGGATACGCGATTGTTCGGATAACGGAAAACCGAATGCGATCCATGCAGTATATGATATTGAACACTATACAAATATTGAAAATCATCACATGCGGGAAACGTGCTAGAAGAGAAAGCCAAATAGGTGCAAAATGTAGCAATTTTACCTTGATTGTGGAAATTAATCACTTATTTTTCGCTGTATCATTGTACACCTTCGTTTTTTCGCTGCAAGGTCTCTGATTCTCTTGAGCAGCAGTAGTTGAGTAGGACAGCACACTGATTGTTGTTCGTACCACTCCATAGCTGTCTCTATCGCAAAAAACGCGTCAGCATTGGATGGAGCCTCGCTACTTTCATTGTTGTTGTCCCCGTCTTCATTCGTTTCATCGTCGACTGGGTCGGATTCTTCTTACACGGAAGTCACTATCTCGTCATTATTTAGCATTTGAAATCCACAATCTTCTGCATTGCATGTCATCCAGGTTTCTACACCAATAAAACTCAACAAAAGAGCACATATACACTTCCTCACTTGGAAACAAACTGACCCAATATTCCACTCAGATGTTTACTAAATCACACAACTGAAATCCCCCAAATATCCCTCACCTTGGGTTTTCCCGTCACTTTTGACCTCACATGAAGCAAATGTTGAGCATTGCACTGTTCGAAAACGTATCCGGACTTTGGTTCTGATATTTGACGTTTCGGATAATAAACGTTCGGATAAACGACGTTCTACTGTACACTCTATGAAGCAGCACGAGAGTTGTTGGCAGAATGCCCAAAGGAACCGAGCTCACCCGAATATTACTTAGAACTACAAACCGATCCCTTGGGAAACAATCACTTCTATGTCCAATCTTTATTGGAAGAAAAAAATTAAAGTTTACATTTTAAACAGCAGAAGACAGCAAAATAACATGTTACAAATTTAAAGGTAACTGCACGATATACATACGTATACGTATACATAATACTAATATATGAAGCAAAAATAATAATAGTAATAATTATAATAATAAAAAGAAAACATAAAAGGGTTTAAGAGAAAGGAAAGAAAGAATTTACATTATTCACCACAATCTTACAAATACATCAAAAGTAGCAAAATTTTTCAATGCAAATATACCGTACAGACCCAAATAAAAAAAGGTAGGGAACATAAAATAATAATAAGAAGAATAAATTTTTCTTTCAGTTCATGTTTTTAGTTGACGCCATCACTTCCTCATGATACTTTTTCCTCTTAATTTGTCCTTCAGTTTATAGAAAAAATGATTCAGTACCGGAAGGAGGATTATTCATTTAAGTCACCCTTCCACGCATCTCTTAATTCTGAGCCTCCGTCAAGTGACGAAGATGTGCTTCCTTAGCCGGCATCCCTCCTTCAATCTACACCCCCCCCCAACAAAAAAACTTTGAGACTCGATAGATTTAACCTGCATCAACCGCCTCTACACAGCATGTCTTTAGTGGCACTGGATTGGCACCCATGATACGTCAGCCACGAGCTAGCGACCATAACACTAGGCTTTAATTAAGGAGACATGGCATTATTTATTAAAAATCTTTAATTTAAGAATTCTTGCATTTTTTTTTTTTTTTTTTTTTGTTGCTGTAAACCAATATGCATGAATTACGTAAAACAGTTTTTGGGCTCAAAATACTGCAAAAGACTAGTCAATTTACTTTTTTTACAGAAAAAGTTTAAAAATTTATGAAGGTATTTTAAAAGGCTACTCCTCCTATAATAATTGATGTACACATCTGAAATCTGATTTACTTATACTTCATGCTGTGTATAACAACAGTTGGTATGGGTTTTTTGCAAGCATGATTAATATTCGCAAAACTTTTTTTTCTGAATCTTTATTGAAAATCCCTTGAAAAATGTGTAAATTCTATAAATTCAATATTTTCCTAAAGAGCATGCCAACATTTGTTACATAAACTAATAGCAATATACAAAATACAAAAAAAAAAAAAAAATGAAGATAAATGATGATAATGAAGATAAATGAGTTATTTTTTCTTGCTGAGAAAAATTGGCTTATATAAGTTTTTATTTGCCATGAGATGGGAATAAAAAGGAACTTTACTATAACTGACTCTGAATTTTTTTAAACTTAGACCTTTCAAATTTTACGAATTTATAGAAAATTGTTTTTTTTTATAGAAACAAACAATTTTGTATCTTATCTTATACAAACAATACAAACAATATCTTATACAAACAAACAAAACTGACAAACAATTTTGGCCAAAAAAAAATTCTTTGAATTTTTGACTGATTTTTGTCAACAGAATCGTACTGTGTGTCCCTTTAGTCTAAGTAAAGTAAATTTTTAAAAAAAAATATGTTTAAATCAGAATCTAGCATGAAAATATTTCCCAATAAATTTCTTTTTATAATGTTTGCTTAAGCATCAAAACTTGTGTGCGCGCGAATGTATGCATGTATATATATACAGTAGCCGTATGTTTATATATATGATTTCGAATATTTGCTTAGTTATAATTGTGTGATTTATTTTATATATATTTATATATATATATATATTGCATTTAAGTTATTGTTATCTAAATACAGGCATTAAGCTTTCAATTGCATTGAAAAACATTCTAACAGTCCTTGCCTCCTGAAAAGCGTCGCAATCCTCTTCCCCTTCTCTTCCCCTTTCGGATTCGATTATCGCAAAACCCGTTCTTATATAGCGGATTCCTAATAAGGAAAAGAAACATGGCTGCCAAATTTCTGGTCTATAGGTCTAATACTTTCAAGGTTCCTTTGTGAGGTGTGAATGAGTATAAATTTTTATATATAACGAGAGTAAGAGAAAGAGATCTTAATTCGACATTATTTTTTTAAAGTTTGACATCAGTCTGTGTCAAAAACTACACGAATTAAATAAAACAATAAAAACTAAACGAAGCTCAGAATTATTAACAAACTTACAACACATAACATATTTCGTATTTTTATAGGTGAGTTAAAATTTTGTTGTTAAAATAAATATATTTAAATTTGAAATATCTGTACAACCTAAAAAAAAAATGTATATTCATGTAGAAGCTGACATCGGAAACGAAGCAAAAAGGTAAGTTAAATTTAAAACAGCTACGTAAACTGCAAACTATGGGACTTTCCGTTATAATTATATCATTTAGGACTTTTCTTTTTGTCTATTTTCTTCTTGTTTTGTTTTAATGAATTTTATGGGAGAAAATGCATTGCCAGTTCGCCTCTGGCGGTAGTAATAATTATGAAAGATCTAATATTAAATGCGACATTTTTGCATAAAATGAGTGATAAGATATATAAAAAACTGCCACACAAACTAAACTATATAATATATAATTATATAATAAACTATAAAAATAATAAAGAATGTATAAATTCAATATATAAGAAGAAGCCCAGTGGCGGAGTGGTTAGTGCATCGAGCTTCCACACCACAGGTTCAAACCCCGGGCTGGGCAAGGTGAACTTAGCCTTTCATCCCTTCAGTGGGCTGATAAAATGAGTACCAAGCTTGCTTGGGAACTAAACACTGGGGGTTTCACGTCAGTCTAACCACCTGACCGGAACATCTGCTCATACACTTCAGGGACCACGGTCGCGTATACAGAGTTGGGCACAGTAGGCTTTGGCCGTCATGGGGTGTTACGCCACTGAGTTACATTTAGTTAATATAATGAACTATATATAAAACTATTTACATATTACCCAAACCTGTCATTAACTCATTCAAATCGTCCTGATCCAAATGGTACAAGTCCCCCCCCAATCATTTTTTAAAATTATTATTATTTTGGAATTTGTGCTAAAACAAAAAATTTGTCTTAAAAAAAGGTTCATTATTGTACCGTGTTATTTCAAAATCGTGTAAAAAAAGACAGTGTATAAAAAGAGTTGGGTGTACTTACGGGACAAAAATGTACAAGGTTTATTGGCTTTGATTCAGTCAAAAATATGCAGCCTGAAGCTTGCAACAAATAAACATTATCAATTGAACACTAAAAAAGCAGAAGACAATATCCCACAACCGATATGGATACAAAGAACGTGAGGGAGGGGAGGAGTTGAGAGGCAAAACCATCGAATTAATAGAGAGATGTAGACCTAATTTAGTTTTTGCGCAAAACTTCTTTTGCCTGACTTTGAAGTTTTCAAAATCATGTAAAAACATACACGCACTACATGAACACTAAAGTCGAGTAAAAAGTTCTCTTTTTACTCGACATACTTTGATTTTAACACAGTCGATCCAAATTCGAATTAGAACATTTTACTTTACTTTTATTTCTAAAACTGCTACACTAGAGACGAGGAAAGAAATGCGACTTCCATTTCTGAGAATTGACGGAATTTTTATAAACTCAAAATAGAATTCTGTATATTTTGTGAATATCAAGATGTCAACTCCCGCGAAACTAAACAAGACGATTAAAATATGTGATGGTATTAAAAAATTAAGAGTGGTATATGATAAGAAGATATTGATACAATATTGGCGGAAGAGACTTCGATGTTTTATCATTAGAAGATATCGATGAATTATTAAGTGATAAGCCCTGAGAAATGATGAAATAGTAGAGATTGTCCTTGAGATTCCTGATTCCAAAGAGCCTAGTGATATAAACGAAGGAGGTCCTGTGTTTTTAAATACAGACTTAATAAAAAAGACTAGTATTGGCCATCACAATTTGCGTAATCATTTTGACAAAAATGATTTGAAGTCATCGATGTCCTTGTAGAGAATTATACAATTGACTAACCCTGCGATTAATCACTAAACTCGTTCTTAAATCCACTGAACCATTGGCACCACAAGTGGCTAGTCTTAATTTTGATCAAGGGATCATAAAGAGAATTCCCAATGGAAAGCACGAAGACCATTACCAAGATTATACTAGCGAGAAAATAAATTGTAGTCTTACGCAAACACGTGAGTTTGCCATCAGAACGCG
>BMAO01031191.1:0-18495 GCA_019973975.1 Trichonephila clavata | reverse complement strand
ACAATGTATCAGTACCTTAAACATGCTTGAAAAAGGGATAATAAGAGATAAGAAATAGATGTAAAGCATGTTTTACAATGAAGAATGCATCACAGCTCGAATGCAACCGTATTTGTTTTAAAGGGTCCAACAATCCTTCGTTCATCAGTGTCGGCTCTGATCTGACCTACGCCCTCCACAACTTCGAACAATTCTTGCGACAATCACTTGTCGGGACATTTCTAATGTCAAACTGTTATGCATTCTTCGTATTGTTAGCAAGCTGTACGTCTAATAATTGTATTTCTTATCTCTTAATACCCTTTTTTATTCCACTCGCAACACCATGCCCTCCATAACTGTTTTTGCAAATTATTCCACTAAACGGGGTTTGAGACTATGGTGATCTGTAGTCCCATGCTGCTACTATCACCACTTTGAATTTGTCGGTTGAATTCGGCAACACCCTGTATATCTAAATTAGGATGGAACAAACTTAATTTCGCTAAATTGGAAATTATACAAAAACATTTTTACTTAAAGGGATAATTTGATTGCCTCAAAATTTGACATGATGGCACACGAGTATTAACTCAAATGTTCTTATCGCTTCCAATCGTGGTCCAATATGTCCATAACGAGTAACACGTGATAAACATTTATTCAAACATATCATACAACATAAGGACTCTTGAATCCAATGAATTTACTGTTAATAACATTTATCACTGTAAATGTGGGTCTTTAATGGAATTCAGATGTAACTTTTTAAGAGAAAACAATGCATGAAAATACATAGTAGATTGTCGGGACCGTTGTATTATTTCAAGTTAACCGATATTTCGTCTTAACCGTTTTCGTGTTAAACGTATTTTACTGTGTATTTATGATAATTCACTTCAGGTGCCATCCTCATCGTTTGACCATGGTTAAAGCTACGAGGTTCGTCATCAAAAGCCCTCGAGCTGCTGAATAGTGCGACGTTAATATTCACTCACTCACTCGATATACAATGTATTACGGAATCCTATTTTCAAATCAATACAAATTTTACAATACAATTTCTCCTTTGTAAGAAATACATCATTCTAGCCCGAAAAATGTGAGGACTGCTGGAAGTTAGTGGTATAATTTTTAAGTTGTTTACGAGGCGTCTTCAAAAATTTCCTTTATAAATTTCTGATGTTTTGATTCTCAATCTATATTTTTCGAATACGGGTGAGTTATATAAATAATAACTTTAAATTAAAAAAATTAAAAAGTCATGAATTGGTGCAGTTTATTGGAAAATTAAGAATACAAGGCGTGACAAGGAAAAAAAAAACGAGACTAAGTGGGTAGCTTGAAAAGAGTGGAGTTGGCAACGACTGTTTTGGGGATGTCATCCCATGCACCTCTGTCCATGTGGCCATTTGCACCTTAATCGATTGCGTCAGTTGGGAGTACTGCGTCATTAAGCGAACACGTACAACTGCATTCTGCGGAAAGATGTCGAATCAAAACATCAAGTTTCTAGTGAAAAGAAATCAGCAACGAAAGCATTTCAAATGTTAACAGAGGCTTATAAAGATGAAACACTTTGTCTCGCTTACATGTGCTTGAATGGCATGAGTTTTTCAGTGGAAAGGGTCAGTGCGGAAGATATGAACCTGCTGGGTGCCAAGTTCAGCGACTGCAGACCAAAACATAGCCAAAATTCGTGATATGAGGGGGTTCCCACTCACATCAGTGGTCAAACTGTTAATCAACAGTACTACATTGAAGTACTAAAAAGACTTCATGAAAAAATTAAGAAAAAAAAAAGGTCAGAATTGGGGAGCGATGAATGGCTGTTGCTCCAAGACAATGCATCCGCTTTACTGGCCTTCCTCCTTTATTCACCTGATTTGGGCTCATGCGACCTTTTTTATTTCCCAAAGTTAAATTTTGTTGAAAGGGAACCCATTTGACCTCAGTTGAAGAGGTTCAGGCAAAAACGAAAAATCTCCTAAAGGGACTTCCAAAATCCTCGTTCTGGAACTGTTACCAGCAATGACAGTACCAAATGCAAGTGTGTGAATGCTATGCTGAAGGGAACTACTTTGAAGGTGATACTGTCAAGAAGAACTTATTCTGTAAGTACAACGATTTATTGGACTAGTCTCGTTTTTTTTTGTTGTGTGTTTCACACCTCTAATGTTTAGTGTAGTTAACTCTGAAAAATTTTGAATATTCAAATAGCCTTAATTATTACAGAATTAAAAATGTATAATTGATGAATTTATATCCATTTATTTATGTTAGAATTATACGAAGAAAATATTGCAGTGATTAATAATACATTGTGTTTTGTAATTCAAATACAATAAAATTAAAAAACCGAGCTATAAAACCTTTTTCAGGTAAAAAAAACAAAACAAAAAACAAGTGTATAAGAATTTTGTAGCGTTGTACAAAAAGTTTCACATAAATTATATCTAAGCTAAGAATTATTAGTTTTATCAAAAAGTGGCTGTGTGTGTGTATTTTCCACCAAAATAGGGGGAAATAAATCAAAAGTTATTTCTTTGAGTATTTATATATAAATACAGACTTTTTTCTTTTGTTTTATACTAAGATTTTAAGTAATTTTCAACTCATTGCAACAGAAAAGAAAATTCTATAAATTGAGGTTTTTCAACTTACTGAAAAATTTGAGCCTCAATTTTTCAAGCTTTTTGTTATTTATTATGGCAGATATACTTCAAAGATAAAAATAATTTAAAAAATTTGATTGTACAAATCTAAATTTACATTTCAAACCATAAATAGTTCAAAGAGAGAGAGAGAGAGAGATGGAGAGAGAGAGAAAGTATAAGAACAAAAATTAATTTGTTTCTTTCTATTTTTTATTTTGTATTTGTGATAAATTATCATAAACTGAATTACTTTCTATATTTTATAATTTGCAATAAAAATCATTAGTTCAGCTCCAATAAATATTCCTTTAAACGAGCTTTAACACTTCTTGTGAAATTATTGATTAAAAAGTTTTTTTTCTAAAATTTAAATATAAACATGCAAATAAAAAAATTACAAAACTATACCAAATATTTATTGCAAAGGAAAATGTACAAAATAATCTAACATATGATTCTGAAAAATTAATTATTTTTGTGTTTCATAATAAAAATTACTTTTATAATATCCTTTCAGATCGATCATGGATTGTTTATGAACGGTATAATTCAAAGCTATACGAGGGCTCTATTGGCGATGGACGAGGATGATACCTGAGCTGGCACCATATTTTTCAAATATTCAACATGCATAAATTTCTCTACAGACCGAGTTTTTTGTGACACCGGGACTTGAACCCATGACCACTTGGCTGTAGTTTAAAATTAAAAGCTTCGTCGCCTATAGCGCAACTAAACAACCGTTTAACCAGTTTTTTAGATCTAAGGAATATAAATAAAATAATTACAGTGAAATCACATAGAAAAGAGAAAAGTGAGTAATTTTTTTTTTTATAATTGCTTACAAAGACAAAATTTTATAGCCAAAATGTTTTCACATTGATTTTTTTCTTTTGTTCCGATAAAGTTTTTCCCTGATGATTCCTTTAAAAAGGTTTACAGTTTATTCACAAAAGCGATATAATTTAAATAAAAAATTAATGAAGTCGAATACTTAAGCAAAAATAACCAGCCTGCCTTTTCGTCAGCCAATTGCAACGAGCGAGGAAACGCAGTGGAATATAAAACCTAATCTCCTCCATCCTAATTGTATACACCCCGGCTTTATTCAATTTCTAGCAATCCTATTGTAATAGATAGCACTGAAGGATAAATCATCTCAGCGACTTACGCCGCTAGTGCCAGCACGGCTCCTCTATTTACTCATGTGTCCGTTGGGAAAAGCCACCTAGCGGCACGGAGGCTGGTGGTCAAAGCCTCTCGCTGACACTCTATTATAATATATGCAAAGGCCGAGTCTGTAGCGCAGGCGGTTTCTCAGTTCGCTTCAGTTTAATTAGACGATGGCGTGCGGTCCTCTTGGGCTCTAACTAGCTGGGGCCCAAATTTCATGATCAATATGCAGGATAGAAATGATCGGCTTCATTTATGTCCCAATCAACATGGGAGGTGGCAGCAATCAAGAAACGCCGGGCTGGATACATGTATAGACACATATATATATATCCAACTAGGGTGGATGTATATTGTCAAGGGATTTTAATACCCAACATCATATTTCTGCGAGGCTTATTGTCAGATGGTGGCGAGCCCCCGTGTTTACACTGTTGGTCGGTAAAGCGACTTTCGAAACCTCCATAGCGTCGGTCCGGCTGTTTAAAATGGGTCTTTTAAAGCGTCGATAAGCCAAGGATGTTTGAGAATGAGAACACTCTTGTGGAGCGTTTAATGGCGTGGATTTAATGACGACACCCTCTTTGTTAAAAGGAGATGTTGAGTTTAGTTGAGTTTGAATTGGGTGTTTACGATTTGACTTGTGGAGTGCTTTGTCTGAAAGTTACGATGGTTGTAGGATTAAATGCCTTAGTAGTTGTTTCCTTTGGAATTTTAATTCCCAGTGGATGATTTGGATAACTTTTATTCTATTTTATTTTTTTTAAGCTATCCGACTAAGTTGAAAAGGTGTTTCTTAGGGATTAGGACTACTAGAAAAAAATTATAAGTATTGAGGAAGAAGAAGGAATAACATATATTCTGGAGAATCTTAAGTTGTTTTATATTGTGTGTGTGAATTATTATTGAAAGTTCACTACAAAAAAAATAAGATGTCAACGTGTAGCTTATTACAAAAAAAAAAAGATTTTAAAATTTGGAAACAAAGCATGAATACAATTTGTATCACGTTTTGAATTATGTGATCTGTTGTGGATCATATCATACATTTCATTAAATTATTAATATTCAAAATTTAATTTTAATTGGTTTTTCAAAATTAGTCACTTAAATGGAGGTATAAAGCGTATGCATATAATTATAACAATTTTTATAACTCTATAATTTTTCTGGAAAAAAATCTCTCAATATAACTTTAACCCTCTCACTGCGCAAACCGCGATTTCCTGTGATATGCCTTTTTCGTACTATGTAGCAATGCAACCCTTGCTGTTCCTGTTTATGTTTTCACATTTATGTTTTTAATATATATATATATATAATTCTATATTTTAAAATAAAAACTTTTTACAATTTTTTGTATATTTTAACTTTAAAAGGTAGATTTGAAATGCGTAACAAAAAAATACGAACCTGCTCTGATGAATAACTAGGAAGTGAGAGGGTTAAAACTGGTTTTAGAAAGCTTATAAAGAGTTATCAATAATTATTTATGAAATATCAACAAAGGTACAGTCGGACCTCGATTTACCGAACTCCTATTTAACGAATTTTCTAATTTCGTGCATTTTCTCTCCCCCCCCCCCAATCAGAATGAAGGGAAAAACCTCCATTAAACGAATACTAAATCATAAAAATACAGATTATTTCATCATCCCTCCATTTTTTATTAGTTTTGTTTGTGGGGAAAAAAAAGGATTTCTTTTCAAAATGACATTTATTTTTGTCAGGATCAGAAAATTTTTTCTTGTTAGCAGCACATTCTAACGGAAAAAAGGTGCAGGTCACTTTTTGAGTTTACAGATGCAGATGAATCATGAGTGAAATCTATCGCGTGAGTTTTGAACAGGACAGGAAATTCTTTTCTGAAACTCTCATCCAAACCTTTACATTTTCTAATGCTTTACATTGTTTGGAAACTATAACATACCTCATGCAGTATGATGTAAATGACGCAATATTTTCTTCTCCCCGTAATCTCGAAAAATACCTCTTTCGAGTTAGGAATCAAAAAAGTTGTCAAAACATATCAGTATTTTTAAAATTTCCAATTAACTGTGATGCTAATAGTATTTTTATCTTCGGAATAAATGTGTGTAATTTCTAACTATAGATATTTTTTGTGTAGTTGCTTATTGAAGTGTTTACAAAAGTGCAAAAAATTTGAACTTTTTTTTGGATCTTGATATTACGAATGTTCCCGAAATAACGAATAAAAATGTACTGTCCCTATGAATTCGTTAAACCAAGGTCCAACTGTGCTTAATTTATGAATTCATAATTCATAACATAATTTGGTTTTATTTTTTCCACTGTCAACAACGAACTCAAAGGAATTTGACCTCCATTCTTTTCAACTTTCTAGAAAAATACTATCAAAAATGAAAACACTCACACAAAAAAATTTGAAATAACGCAAAATACAACTCAATTATTGAAGAAAATTTGTTTGAAGCGTGCCATCTTCGGCACAACTATCATCTGTTCCAAATGTCACCCAGGTACATATCCATTTAATTTCCAGCGACTTGTTATGAATTCCGGGATCTTAATGCCGGAGACGCAGGGGTTGTCATTGACTTATAATGCAAAACTCATCACCAGTCCATTGTTTGCAGTTCCCCCAAAGATGGGGAGGGAAAAAAAACCATCCCCAAGCAATATCTTCCCATTCAAGTTTTCCAAATATTCCGTTTTGACAAGTGAACTCTTTTCTGAAACATCTTCTTTTGGGGTGTGCGTAATAAAGCAGCGGCCCGCCGTTTGTGACAAGCCTCTTCGCTTGTTGCTGTAATTCCAGCATGACCTGTCCAAAATGTCATTAATTCTTAAAGTGCGTCCCCGGTTTATCCCTTTTTCCGCCCCCACTTTTGCAGGTTGTCAGGGAGAGAAACCGTTATTAATGGAGCATTGTGGGAACAACAAGGCAGGCTTGTACTCTTTCTACCGCTTGTTGAAGGTATCCGAGGTTAGGGCAGTGTGGGAAGCCTCTTTCAGAAGGCAACTGACGTAACGTAAGTGGTAATAATGACAAGGATTTTTCAAAAGTTATTAAGGTATCTGACTATGTTGAAAAGGTGTTTCACATGTCAAGGTATCCCACTACCCTAAAATTGTGAATTTGCCAAAAATTGACAATTTTTATTTATGATTTTATTTTATAGGCCCTTTATTAGCTTTAAAAAAATACTAAGTTTATTATTTTCCGTTCACTATAGCAAAAACTACAAGTGTTTTAGTAAAAGCAGATGCCATTACTTTAAGTAAAATGTCATACTTTAAAACGCGTTTTACTCGAAATGTGTTTTTTTGAAAGTACTCAAACGGGGCCAGCGATTGCTAAAAAAGTTTTGAAAATAATTAACTGAACTTTTTTGTGTATGTTCTGTATTATAGTAAAAGTGTTTAAGGTATCCGACTGGTTGCGACAACTTTTTTTTAAGAAAAGGAGATATTAGGACTGTTTGGTATTTTTAGATTTGTTTAGTGCTGTTTAAGAAAAATGTGCTAAAATTAAGAAGAGAAAAAGAAATTATTACTAAAATGGGAAAAAATAGGTAAAAGACAAAAAATAGCATAAACGCGACCCATTCTGCACCAAAGGTTTATAACAAATTTTCAATTTTTTTCAATCTATTTATTGTGTTGGTATATTATTCAATTTTGAAATGACCTTCAGGATAAGAGATATTTCTTTTTTACAAAAACTAGAGCCTTTTATCTCGGTTACTATATGAAAATGCTTAAAAAGACAGTGATTATATTCACATAAGGACTGTAAATTTTGTAATAAAACAGTGATTAATAAATCTGAAGGTTAAAGCAATTCTATTATACATAACTTACAGAAAAAAATTTCAGTTAATTATGTTTAAAACTTTTTTAGCAATCGCTGACCCCGTTTGATTATTTTCAAAAAATCACATTTCGAGTAAAACGCGTTTTAAAGTATGACATGTTGCTTAAAGTAATGGCATCTGCTTTTACTAAAACACTTGTAGTTTTGTTCTAGTAAACGGAAAATGATAAACTTGATATTTTTATAAAGCTAATAAGATGATCCATAAAATAAAGTTATAAAAAATTTGTCAATTTTTGGCAAAATTCACAGTTTTAGGATAGTCAAATACCTTAACCTTCAGATTTATCAATCACTGTTTTATTAAAAAAATTAGTCCCTTGTGTTAATATAATCATTGAATTTTAAGCACACACACACACACACACACACACACACACACACACACACACACACACACACACACACACACACACACACACACACACACACACACACACACACACACACACACACACACACACACACACACACACACACACACACACACACACACACACACACACACCACACACACACACACACACACACACACACACACACACACACACACACACAAAATTTCATATAATAACTAAGATAAAGAGTTTTTGTAAAAATTAAAATATCTCTTATCCTGAAGGTCATTTCAAAAATGAATAACACAGCAACACATCAGAATTGAAAAATTGAAAATTTGCTCATAAACTTTTGGTACAGAATGGACCCCGTTTATGTTATTTTTTGTAAACCTTTACCTATTTTTCCCATTTTAGTAATAATAATTTATTTTTCCTTCTTAATTCTAATCTTTTTTTTCTTAAAATGTACTAGAGAAATCTAAAAACCACAAAAAAAAAAATCCACATATCTCCATTTTTTTAAAACACAGTTGTCGCAAGTATACGAATACCTGAAGACCATAGGGAAAAAAATAAGCTTTGAGGAAGAAGGAATCACATATAAAATTGGAGAATCTTAAGTTGTTTTCCTATTAGTTATTTTTTTTATCTAACTTATAAAAATATTTTTAAATGTGTTTTTGAAGAATAAAATGTGTTACGTTATTTTGTGTACGAAAAATGGGACATTTCCAAAAAGATCCAATAAAATTTAATGAAATTCGTAAAACTAGTGCAAGAAGCCCTGAAGTGTAAAAAACCGCAGGTTTTAAGATATAGTTACATTTATATAATATCTATACATTTATAGTTTTGAACATAAAGTAATTTTGATGAAAAATCATTAACGTTAAATTTTAATGCTTATAAAATATTTATTTCTTAAAATATATTTTATCCTGTGATTTGTAACACTTCAGATGAATCAAAAAGTATATAAATGAAATTAAAATTACTTTATGTTAATTGCATTTTTATATATGCTATTTTTCTTAACATTAAAGCTAAAATTTCATAAAAGTGATATTTTTGTTGTTGAAAAACAAGAGCTGACACATGCTATTTATTTTATAATTATGAGTTTTTAAACCTATTTATTTTCTTTAAAATTATAAAATTTTTCTGAAAACTTAGTCGAATGCCCTAAGTTAATGGCTGAAGTTTTTCATTACTTTTGTCAGAATTTTATGAAGAGTTGTAATGCATTGCTTAAACTATTTTTTTTTAAAAAAAGTACTGATTATAACCAAACTAGAGGAGAGAGAAATTATTGTGTTACAAGAGCATGGTCAATCACTGTCATTTTTCTCTATGATTGATTTGTACAGATGTTTCCAAGGAACAACGTGTTTAAAAAAGTAATAACAATAAAAAAAATAGTCATACAAAGTTGATGTGTTTACAAAAATTTTTAAGCTAAAGAAATTTTTCAAAAAATATGTAAGAATTAAAACTTATTTTGGGAGTTCAAATTATACTTAAAACTGTATAATTAAATCATCCGCTATGTGTTGCTCTGTTTTTTTAAAAAAATTACTAGATTCTTGTACAGATTAAATTAAATCGAAAATGCAATGCCAATTGAACAAGCACAGAAACAGCAATGACAAAAACACCATCAATGTAGAATATATATGCTTGCGATTCTGTACATATGCTGTGCTGATTTGCATCGAATAAGACACATAAATCTGAATAGCATATGCATCTTTATTGAAGTATTTTAACAGAACAGTTTTTTATGCAAACTGTTATTAACATTTCATTTTTATGAAAAATTGTAAAATTTTATTAACCACTTCCAGGGTCCTTTTATTTCTCGATTGTGGATTAAAATTTTCCAATTCTTTTTTCGCCAATTTTCAAACTACGTATTTTTTTCAAACTTATTAGCCTCATTTGCGTAGAAAATTTCCTAAAATTAATGTAAAAATATCAATTTAAAAAAAATTAGTAATTTGCCTGTAAAGATGGCTTTTTGTACGGCAAAAATAATTACACTTCGGAGTTAGTTCATACTAACTATAAAATAAAGCTCATAATACATAGCTTTTGTCTTGAATTAGAAATTTTATTTACACCTTTTGCATTTACATAAATGATTATGGAATTTATTATCAAAATTGTATCGTGTATGATAAATTCGAAAACACGTTACTGCACATAGTCCAACATCGCAATCTGGAGATTAGAATTTTGTTTCTCTTCTTGGCTTTTTTCCTTTACTGTCTCTCTTTGAGCAGCAAATGATACACTGCAGTGTTGGATTAGTTTTCTTCTCTGTTAGGGGAATGTAGTCGAGAAAGTGTCTTTGAAACAAGCCTGAAAGGAGTGTGTGGGGGGGGCTGCTCAGCAGAATGTCGTCCCCTAATGAACTGAGTGGTACTTTTCGATTATTCGAAACCATAAAAAGCACATGTGAAATAATTCAGGAAAGACCGATTGCACACTGCAAGTTTTCACAGTGCCCGAGCTACACTCGGGTGAGCCAGAAGGGCACGTTTTCCCTGCCCGAGCTCAGCTCGAAAAAAGCCGGAAAGGGGATAATTTTGGAAAAAAGTTTGATCAAAATATGAAGTATTAAAATTTTTTTTTTATAAATATAGTTATAATTAATAGTTTTTCTTTTCATAAAAATTAAATACATATAGTTTATTGATAAACATGTATAGCTTTTTTGGGAGAAACATTTTATGTAACATCTTTTTTTTCAACGACGAGTTCTTAGTGTTTATCTTCCATATTTAACACTGAATGTTCCCTACTAATCCTCATGCGTATTGGAAAGTTGATTAACATTTAACTAACGCAAAAACCCATTTCTAAATAGAAATATAATTTTTATCTCTATATTTTACTTACGATTTTGCCAACCAGCTTAAATATCTGGAGAATATTTTTCTGAAAGATTTGATAAAATTAAAAATAAAAATAAAAACATTAAGTATACTTACAAAAATGCCTTTTCATGAACATACTTATGCTTGTAGAAAATAATTCTAAATAAAATAAAGAGAAAGTATAGAAAATTTATGAAATATTTTGCTACAAAAATAAATTATTATATAAACTTATACTTATATTGTGAAATGCATGATCTTTTTCTGACAAAAAAAAAATTCAACCTTATCACAATGTAAGGAATTATATGCACGGGAATTATTTTAATCAAATGAGTAATGAAAGTGAACTATTGACAAAAAAATAATCCTATTTCAAATCACTAATAACAATTATATGAGAATTTTGAATATGAAAAATATTCATGTATCTAAAAATAAATACAAAATCTCACATGTAATGAGAATATAATGGTTAAGGGGGTAATTTTAAATAACTACACAATTGCGCTAAATAAAATTTAAAAAAAGGGAGAAAACCGGAAAGTATCATTTTATTTTTAAAATAACGAGGGGGGATTACTCCCTGTCCACCAAAGGGTGGACCAATCTCCATTGTACAAATCATACAACTGTTCATACTCATTGTTCAAATTTTGAAACTGTAATTTGCATGTATTGTGGCATTTTAATGGAAACTTGGCGACACAGCCAAACTGGCATCATTTTTGGCAACCAAATTTGGCGACCACATGGAGGCTTCTGGAAATTCCTGGAGAAATTTATAACCTCACTATCATAATGTAAGCGGATTTTTCGAGAAAGAGCTGGAAGGTTGGGGAAGGGGTTTGCCAAGCCATTTTTGGCGTTCATCTTCAGTTGAATTAAACTTTTTTACGACGACTTTTACCAACTATACCTATGTATAAAAACATTTATTACAGCATCACGAAAAAAATTTTATATATAAAGAGGTATATGAGACACTTGTCAGAAAAATTTGTAACTCGATTCCGAGTTAACATAGAAGAAAAGTGTGGGAATTTATTGTTAAAATACTCATCTTTTTCAATTAAAAATTATAAGTTACCTTACATAACTTAATTTAATACTGTACAGTCCTCAGGGGCGCCCACAGAAATTTTTTTAGGGTGATAGGGGATCCCAGACTGAAAGTCCACCATTCTTATATTATACCTCAGTACACCGCCAAACATTTTCTTTTGATATAGGGAACAAAAAATAGTAAAAAATAAAACTTTGTATTAATAATTAGGAAACATATAATCAAATTTTACGTACTATATACATAGGATTGTCATCAAATGACAAAAAAAGGCAAGGCTATGGGAGGGGTCCAGACACAAGGACCCCCCGTCCCTTTGTGTGCACCATTGATAATCATATGTAATCTTCTGAATACAACTTTATAACAATAAACTTAAGCGCATATAATGTTACACAATGTATAAAAAATTCTTAAAGTGGTTTAAAAATATATTTATTAGTTTTGTTTGTGTGAAAATTTCAACATTAATTTATTTCTAAACTATTAATCATTTATAGAGATGCTACCAAAAACTGCAACTTTTATTTTATAATATTGAAAGTTTAATTTCCAGGTCAGATACATAGTAATAAATATCAATATAAAATATATATTAATCTTGGCTATATATTGAAGATTTTAAAATTCTCAGAATATAATGAAATGTAATAAATAATTCAGTCACCGCTATAATATTGTCTCGAACTGAATAATGGCAAATTTTTGAAATGAAATGATCCATTGTACCGCTATATGGAAATATAGTAACGTTGAGAATTACACCATTTTTCTCCTATCTAAATACTTTCTCTGCTTGTCAAAAGTCGAAAGTGCTTGAAATTATGAGATTTAATTATGTGAATGTTCTCCGGAAAAGAGTGGAAATGGTTCAGGTGTTTGCATTCTAATTTTGTATCGTTTTGTCATTATTGTTAATATATCTTTTGGATTAACGCCGAAGAAAGGGGAAAAAAAATGTGATATCGTGAATTTTCGGAATACGTTTTGTTTTATGGTGGAAGAGTATTTTATTTGGATATAAAGATATTTCCTCTTAAGTTTTATTTTTAGTTTGAAATGTTTCAGAGATTTAAAAAAAAAGTTTGGTGGTTCAAAAACGGAAGAACTAATTTTAAAAAAAATCTCTTTCTGATGAAATTAATAAGCTGAGAAATTTTTTTAAAGAGTAAAACAAGTTATATATGTATGCCGAGCCTTTTTTCTTTTTAGCCAGCGTAGTATTTGCAAGAATTTTTCTAAGGACATAATATATTAACCAGGAGTTTACTCTTTTTTCTCTCAATCTATTACAAAAAAAAATTCATTGGAATTTTAGTATTGGAATTATTTTTTGGCATTCTTCGTATTAATTTGCATTATTTTTATAATGATTTTTCTTGTTGTCTTTTCTTAGTTTGAATTAATGTTTATTTTTGTAATTTCGTTTTCTAATGATATAATAAGTAATATTATTTTACTAATGAGGTTAATTAACATGTGTTTATATTTTTCCTTTATTCTCCTATTAGAGTCATACTTTTCCTTTTATGATCAATTAGAGCCATTCATATGTTATATAATCCATTATTCTATCCAATTTTTCATGTGTGATCTCTAGACTATTTAAAGATCTATATTAGATCATGAAATATATACATATGTTGCAAAATAATTACAATGAAACAGAAATACAATATAATTTTTAATCATTTGATTTCGAAAACTGTAGGTTCCCATGCACTTTAAATTTTGATTTTGCAAAGTCTTTAAAAAGTAAAATAACTATTTATCAATAATTACAGTATAACTTTTTTGATTATATTTGTGATAGAGACCATTTGATAGGAGCAATTGTGACTTAGCAATCGGTATTTTGAAAGACTGCTGGACTATACCTATAACTAAAAGTTTTAAAAAATAGTTTCTTTTTAAAATTTAAAAACATACAAAAATATGCACTTTTGAAAACTTAAATAACCAGCTGGGGTGGCTTAGCTGGTTAGGCAATGACCTTGTACGATCAAGTTTGTGGGTTCAAGCCCAGCACAAGACGATGCATTTTCATGATACAAAAAATCGACAGCGTCCATTTCGTATGATTATGCGACAAGTTAAAGATTGCTATAGTGCATGTTTGGTTTGGGTGCTCTCGGTAAAATTATATACCTGGTAGAATTTCGCATCATCAAAGTTCAGTTGCTTACCTCAGGGGAGAAAACTGGGCATCAGAATTACCATAGTGGCAATTTGTATCCACCTATATGGTGCCGCACTAAAAAAGAAGTGATACCAGCTCCCAGGGAATGTACTAGGTCTGTAATAATAATTACCAATCCGCAGCCCCATTTGAAAGGGGAAAGGAAAATAGAAAAAAAAAGCATTTAAATATATAATTTTAAACTTCAGTTCAGCACACACACACATCAAGGAAAAGAAGAAATTTTTGGAAACATTATACACGGTGAAATTGAATTGATTCATATCTCTGATACCCCTAAAACTCTCTATGCATGTTAAATCTGTCGGGGCTCAATGTCCTCCCATTAACGTGGTGTAGTTTGGAGGGGTGGTGCTCAGGTGTTCTCCTCGTCACTTGACCGAGTTTCAAATTTTCGAGGTCCGTCACCAATAACCCTCGTGTTGTTATATAGTGCGACGTTAATAAATACACACTCCATATATGTCACAGAAGTCCTAATGTAATTATTATAATTGGTGGGCAATTCTACGTGAAAAAAATGTATTTATTCATTCTAAAAATTCAGTTTAATTCCTATTATTTAATATTAAGTGGAGATAATATTAATGGATATCCATTTTATTGCCAAATATTTGGAATAATTTCTACCTTCTTTAACAACAAGCAAAACAGGTTTAAGTGAGATGGTATATCAGAGTTTAAGAAATTATTGCGTGGAATATCTGGATCAGGTTTAAAGGAATGGTTTTGTCCTTCTATCACACTATAACATTTTGAAACTACAGAACATATTTATTTAAAGGGGAAAAAAAGAAAAAGAAAGAAGAACAAACAAACAGTTGGACCCTGGTTTATCGAAATTCTATTGAACGAATTTCACGATTTAACGAATTACGCTTAACGTTTTTTCCATTTAAAATAAAAGAACCCATCTCCTCCCCTTTATTTAACGAAAAAAAAAACATTGAATCAACAAATTATCTTAAGAACTGAAAAATATATTTTTTATTAGTTTGGATAAGAAAAAATTGAATTTCTTTTCAAATGACATGGAGTGGTCAAGTATCGGATCATGGCAGACATGTCATGAGTTCTAGCCCAGTACCACTAAAGATCCACCGTGTAGGGAAGTTATATCTGTCGAGAGCTCAAACATCATTCCATTGGTGTGGTGTGGTAGTTAGGAGAGGGGATGCCAGCTCAGGTGTCGTCCTGTTCACTTGACCATGGTTCAAAATTACGAGGTCTGTCGTCAAAAGCCCCCGTGTAGCTGAACAGTGTGACGTTAATATTCACTCACTCATTCAAATGACATACCCCTTTTGCCCGAAACAGAAAAAGATTTTGCTTGAAAGCAGTAAATTCAATGGGGGAAGGGTGTAGCTCAACAGGCTTAACAGGTGCAGAGGAGTCATGAGTGTAACTTAACGCACGGGTTTTAAATAGAACAGCATACTTCTTTCTTATCTCATCCCACTCCACAATGCAGAGGATATCTTAAGATTTTTTACCATTCGCTTTCTTTCTTGAAAGAAGTGAAGTTTATTATAGGTACGGTTTTGCAGTACACTTTGATTTATTTGTCGGGAGCCAATGAATACCGATTTTGATGCAGAAATTGGTATTGAAACTCTTATCAAAACTTTTACATTTTCTAATGTTTTACACTGTTAGGAAACTGAAGACATATCCCATGAAGTAGAATGTAAATGACGTAGTATTTCTTCTCTGCATATAGTCGGAAAAGAACTCTTTCAAGGTAGGAAATCATTTATATTTTTGTAAAAGAGAACATTTCAAAAGAGGATGAAACGCTTAAGTATTTCCTGGCCACCTGTTTTGTCTTTGTTGGTCAATTGTACTGAAAGCCTTAATATGTCTTAAGAAAATTTGTGTGTTTACTGTATAGATTTTTAAAGTTTTATAGGTACCTCCCTTTCTTTAAATTTGTGTACTTCCTCCCTTCTTTTTATTATATATTTGTCTCTTCATTGTATTTTGAATTTTGTTTTAAATTTTTATTATGTTGTTATTCCACTACGCCTGTAAGCCCCATAATATGCAATGTGAATCATGAGGAGTTTTGTAAATACATTTATTTATCAAAAAAATTCAGGAATCAAAAGGGTTGTCAAACATCTATTAGCCACCATTTTAAAATTGACAATGAACTGGTGCATAATAATTCGCTAATAGTACTTTTAGCTGCTTAATAAAAGTATGTAATTAACAATGGATATTTTTGTGTAGTTTCTTATCATAGAATATTCAAAAAAGAAGCGCAAAAATTTTGTATTTTTTCACCTCGATGTTACGAGTAACCTCGAAATAACGAATAAAACGTTCGATCCGGTGAATTCGTTAAATCTGGGTACGACTGTATTACGGAAGAAGACATGAATGCATGCGAATACCTTTATTGCTTTTATTTAATCCATTTTTATTACATATAAATTTATTTAAACAGAAACTACAAATAAAAATATTTCAGACACTATTCATATCGTTTTGTATTAATTAGGGAGCACTTTAATATCTGAGGATATATTAAAAACTGTAAAGCTAACAAATGCTTTTAAAATAGCATTAAAATCTCACCCAAAAGCGTTAAGAGAAAGACAATGCTTTCTTCATATTAATTAAGATAAAAGTTAAAAAGAACCTTCTTATTCACAAAGCTCATTTACTTCATCGGCGATTTAATATTTTAAGCACCGTTGAAAACCAATTTCCCAAACACAGAGTCACTGTTTGTGTGTTATATAAGAACCCGAACGAAAGTCCGCAGTCATTTTAATCGTCCTCTTAGAGTTAATTAGATTTCTTTTAGATAGCATCGGCAGCTGAGGTACTGTGGTGCCATTAAAAAATAAAATTAAATTAGAAAGAGTGGGAAAAAATTAAAAGATGGGGAAAAAATTAAAAGAAAAAATCCCTTTTCCACAACCTTTGAGTCGAATGAAAGGAGTAAAAACCATTATCTGCCCATCGTCTCACAGTAATTAGACCTTCTGCTAATAGATGATAAAAGGCTAGACTAGCAAAATAAATTAAAAAATCGCGTAGAGTGTTAAATACAGTGGCTTAATTTTTTTCCCTTCCAACTATTCCAAAAGATCTGTGTCGGGAGTTCTTTTTTTTTGTGTATAAGAAGTATTTTTTTTTATAGTTGAACTTAATTGCGGTGGAGAGTATTAGTAGTCTGTAATTTATGCACTAGAAATCAGTGTTTCTGTCTTTTTGTAGGATTTCTTTTTTTTCTTGTGTTCTATTTAAGGGAAAAAATTCCCCTGTCCCGATTGTTCTTTTTTCCCCTTTATTTCGTACTATCTGTTTTTGCGTAGCAGCATTGGGGTTTAAGTCTTTAGCGAACAGGAGTAAAGTCGATTAGCGCGACCCACAAATACAAAGTAATGAAAAAAATCTTAAAAAGAAAAAAAAATTAAAGAAAAGACTTTTTTAAATTTCTTTCCGAGGTAGATTTTTTTTCTTTTTTAAAGCTTGATTTTTATTACTATCTCTTATGGATGGGGAACATGGAAAAACTGATTCGTGAAGATATGCATTCAAATGGATAATTATGACTTTTTTTTAAAGTTTTGTAACTAAATGGTTCATTAAGTGTAGAATTAATTAAGCTTCCTAATCAAAATAGCTTCAGTGAAAGAGTATTGTAAAGAGTTTCTTGATTTTGATTCGGAATTTTTACTAAGGACAAGATTGGATGCATTTGTTACCTGCAAAGTATGAAATGCCTAGGCATTGTACAGAATGCCGGACGCTTTTAGGGCAAAGTATGGAATATGAGATTTATACATACTTTGCTAGGCATTGTATAGAATGCCTAAGAATTCTATGGAATGACCAAAGCTATTTAGGCAAAGTATGAAATAAGGTCATGATAAGGCTATTGTATCAATGATGTTTCCGGAAAGTACAAATGTTATTCTGAAAAATAATTAGAGTGCCACTAAAAAAAATTATTTAAATACGTAAAGGAAAGTGAAGCTGTACCAAACAAATTTATGTCTTTTTTATTAAGGAAACAAAATCTTCATATGAAAATTAAGAAATTAAAAGCTACCTACTTGTTGCAACATGGTAGGCTTGAATGACATTTTGAATTACATTTCATTACATTTGTCACACAAAAATAATTCTTATGCTGGTACTTTGTTCAACATATATGTTTGACGAATCCTTGGCCGCTTCCATTGAACTGAGCAATTACAACTGACAGGAGAGGAGTTTTTTGGTCAGGAATATCTTTAATTCTAAGTAGTTCTTAGGACCAAGTTAAACTATGATTTCGCATTTACTTGTGTTAAAATTCCTTCAGAAGGTCCAAATAGATAGAAA
>BMAO01031189.1:0-16587 GCA_019973975.1 Trichonephila clavata | reverse complement strand
AAAAAAACCCAAGCAGTCAACAGTGAGCGGTGAAAATCTTGCCAGAGACTTAACGCAGTCAGTCGAATCCAACTATTTTAACTTTGGTAAGGGTAACAGTTATACATTACCGTGAAACCTTAGAGAAGGCTCTATTATCGCTCATCAAAGATAGTTTCAGAAATGAACAGAATGCTTGGTCCTTCTGGGGGTCACCTCTCATCATTCGAAGTTGGTATGACTTTGAGGGGATTTACTCTTGCTTTTTGGTAATTTAATTTATTTTCATGTTAGAATTTACACGTTAAAATTTATAAAAGTTAAAATTAAGTAATTTGAGAATGCATGAAATACGAGAAAAATTAATCAAAATTCGGTCAAAGCAAATAAAGTTAACTTATTTCAGATCAGAAATTGGGTGGGACTTAACCTGACCAATCGGGTTGCAGCTTCGCAAGCCAATCAGAGAATGAAAGAAGAAGTTTTTAAAAAGCTATGGTATCTAAATAAGCGAGTAACAGCCTCCGGACAGGAGTAATCACTTTGTCTAGTGGTATGTTATGTGCTTTTCGAATCCGTAGGTCGCGGGTTCTAATCCAGCACGGAAATTAAGAAACAATAATAAAGAATATGAGTATCGGAACAAGAGAAACAAAGAAAAAAATTCCGAGAAAATAGACTGCTTTAAGTGGGAGAAAAAATCGGTGTTTCGAATCCCAGGCCTATTTGGCTCAAATGACTTTCTCTACAACTGCTCTATCTAACTTAAAATGATTACTTGAGTCAACTGAGCTCATGTAGTTTAGTCAAGTCATATGCTTAACCAATCATGGATGAGTATGCTTTTGTGAAAGATGCGGAATTTTTAAAGTAGTGCAAAATTTTTGGTTAAATGATCCCTTTCAGAAATAAATGGCTTAAAACTATTGAAGAGTTTACTACCTAAAAGTTGCAGCGATAAACATAAAAATTGAAATATCTTTCTGTGTCCGTGTAAAAACTGAGCCTGCTATATAATGTTATTGCTTTTTGTAATTCTGTATGGCAACACTAAGTTGTTATTACTTTTTTGGAATTCTATGAGTTTTAGTTTCAATTTTGAGTTAACTTTTAAGAATAAGATCGTGCAAATTTTTCCTGAGTTAATTTTGAAATATTTTTAAGTCAATTTCAATTCATGGCCCCGTTGCAGCAGACACGGCTGCATTTTTTGAGTGAGTCATATGTATTTTGTGTGCTTTTTTATTTATTCATTATGGAAATTGGTTTTTAAAGTTGGATCTTATTATAGTCCACCCTGGTGTGCTTTTTTTGTCGTTAAGTTGAGCGATAAGTTCGCCAAGCTAGCAACCCTTTTTTTATTCTTAAAAAATGAAAGACCGTTAGGTATCTGCAATTAGAAATTTTCGTTAATTACGTTAGCTTCGGCAACCCTACTATGTTTCAACTCAAGTTGGCAGCGTTAGGAAGGGTACGATGACCGAACCACAGCCGCTGCCGGGTTACTCTAGGTGAAGAAGTGTGACTAAACGAATAAATATCACCATATTTGGCGAGTGGGGAAAAAATGCTCGTGAAAAATTTTTTTTCATTAATAATTGTAGGATTTTTTTTTTTTTTTTTTTTTTTTTTTGAAATAGAATAAGCCACTTTTTTAATGGAGATATTTAAGGCTGTTTTCGGTCAATGTTAAAGGATAGGGATCAAACGGGAAGCACATTTGCCGGTTGGAAAAAGCTCCAATAATAATAAAAATTTATATGGGCATAAAAAAAATTATTGTTTAGAGGATAGTGTTCTTTGAATTTTGATTTTTGAAAAAAATACGCAGTTTTCAGCATTTTTGCAAAATGAAATTGGAGTTTTCTATGTTAAAGTATAGGAAGTGAAAACGCAAAGCACATTTTAATATAAAAAAATTGATTTTTTCGAGTTGAATTAAATAGTATATAAGAAACCATGCTTCCCTCTTTTGACTGATGTAGCCAGAATTAAGTTTTATGTTTTTATTAATGAACTTTTTTTAAATTTTAAGTTCATTCTGAATTATTTTTGGCGTAGTTAGGACTATCTCAAACAGATGGCACCATCATCGTTTTGTAAAAACGAATTTTACTTGGCTACAAATACTTTAATTTTGGCGATATCTTTCTGAAATATATTCGCCAGCCGAAATTATGGTAATTTACAAGTTGTGACAAATAGTGTGGAAAATAAAGAATTATGATGTACACAGAGATTTAACATCTCAAACCTGATGAACTTTCCTATTTAGGAATGTTTTTAACATTTTCTGCATGTGTGCTTTAAAAGTTTAATTTATATACATAATTTATAATTATGCTGCTTACATTCCCCCCCCCCCTCCTGTTATTGATGAAATGCATATAAAAATATTTAAATTCTGTGAAGCGACTGAATGAAAAATTGAAAGTATACTTATTTTATACTTGACCGAAAGTTATGAATTGACTAAAGAATACAAATTACTACTCTGAAGCTCACAATTTAAAATTTTAATCTAATTATTGTAATGCAATTATAATTTTTTTTTAACTAACAAAAAATCGAATCGATTTTATATTTAACGTACAATTTTACCATTAAACCATTGGAACAATCATTAACCAAATCTTGTGTTTTCTAATTAAATTAGCAGAAACTTAATTTTTCGATTAATTTTCTCCAATTCTAAGCTATACCCCAAATTCTCAGGCCGTTTTTGTGGAAAAAAAATTAAAAATAGTGTAAAATATGTTATTGAGATATATGATATATTTACGAAATAAAAAGTGGCTGCGGTAGCCTAATGGTTATGTAACAGAATCGTGGCTGCCGTGTCATGAGTTCTAGCCTAGTACCGCTCAAGACCCGCCATGTAGGGGAGTTTAATCTGTCGAGAACTCAGATGTCCTCCTGTTGGTGTGGTTTGGCAGTCAGGAGAGGGGTGGTAGCTCAGGTGTCATCCTCGTCACTTGATCATAGTTCAAAATTACGAGGTCTGTTACCAAAAGCCCTCGAGTAGCTGATCAGTACGACGTTAATATTCACTTAACGAAATAAAAAAAATAAAGGTGAATTAATAAGAAATGAGTAATTAATTCATTATTTATTAAAAACTTTTAAAAATAAACGAGAACCACAGTAATTTTTCTATCCGACAATATCTTGTCAAATCCCCCCCTCCCGGTGAATTTTTCAGTCTTCGATTCTAAGCAGCACCCGATTTTTAGTAGCATAAGGGAAGTAGTGCGACTTAGATTCGAATAAATATGGCAATATCGCGATTTTAAAGTTTTTGTATCTTTAAGTTTGCCTTTTTTTCTATTAAAAATTACTGTCCCTGACATTTTCTATCATTGAACATTTTCAATAACCTGTTCTTGACTAAATGTTTAATATAATAGTCTCTCTGTGTGTGATTTCTTTGAGGAATACATTTTGCACATATCAAATTTAGAATCAAAGTTTATTCAAAAATATATGATAGTTAAATATATGATTTAGTGAAATATATGATATGTTTAGTTAAATATATGATTTCCATTTTAGTTAAATATATGATAAAAAATTATAAGTAGTAAATTTTTTATATAACTTTTTTATGAAAAAAGAAATATGTGAGGCATTACCGTATGAACAGATATTTGCCTGCTCATTGGAGTTTTTCTTTTAGTAGTATAGTTAAGATATTGATCTTTTTTATTACTAGTTTGTTTTTTAAATTATAAAACAAAGCATTCACACACACACACAGATCTGCTGAATAAACTTTAAAAAAAATTAGTTTTTAAAACATTAAAACTTAATTTTCTAAATATTTAAACGGTGTTTTTCATTTTTACATCAAATATATATAATTTTTAATTTTGGAAGACTTTTAAAATGAATTATTTATTTTATAAACGAAGTGAAAATGTAATTGTAATAATTAATAATGTTTGCTTTTTTAATCTCGCAATTGCGAATCGAATTGCTCGATTTTCAAATGTTAAGAAGTTTTACATTTCTTAACTTTTCCATTAATCATTTGCTCAGAGAAGTTCATAATCAGTTATGAGCTTTTTGCACCTTGGGGGGGGGATGTTTCTATCACTAGAAAACTTATGTTAATCTAATTATTACAAAGCTATTTTACCATAAATTATTGTTTTAAGACAATCTGTTACTCAGTATAATTACTGTGTGATAAATTACTTTGTTTAATTGCAGCTTTATTATCCAAAAAACCGTTTAGCATCCTTCCAAAGGCAACTCGTCATGTCATGATGTCAATATCTCATGGGAATTTCACTTCGGATGGGACCAAAAAACACTTGTTGGTCGGATGTCTTTAGGAAAGAAAAATACAAAAAAGGGGAGAAAAAGGAAACTTTTATTGCTGTGGGGTACTGAAAACAGATAAGAGGGGAAGAAGTGGTAGGGAGATGTGTGTGAAGGGGGGGGGGGGGTCTCAACTTTCCGTGATTTTTGAGGTCTTCTAATTGGATGGTGTTGAATAATCATTCTGACCGAAGTAAAATACGTTGCTCGTCTAAGTCACATGTGAAATTTAGAGTAGGAACCTTTATACTTCTTATATGACTTATTTCACAACACATCAACTCACATTTTATTGCTATTTATAAATTACATAAAAGTGCATATTATTAGAACATGTAAGAACAATCATTATTTAACATAGATAAAATTTTCGATTCCATATTAAAACAATAATCCTTTCATACTTATTATTTTTTTAGAAAAATTCGAGATTAAATGCATATCAAAGAAATTTACTTTTTACTCTGTAGAATCGGTGAATAAATAAGAATTATTCGACAAGAAATGTTTTATATATCAGTGAAAAAAGAAACCAACGTTTTTTACTATTTTGATACTTTTTTTGATTGATGATTGTTATGCATCTTCCAAAACTAATAAGATTGGAAATTTTTGACACATGTTAGGAATATTATTTTTTTGTGAGAGAAGGGGATAAAAGAATAAAAACAAATTCTCCCCAACAGACACCATACTCACCATTTTCATAGAATTTATTTTTACATGGAATTCATAGCAAATTGTGAAGATTTATTTGTAAATTATATGCCAGCTTAATTCTGGAAAATACAACATATAATTTTTTATGGTACTATATTTATTCGATAAGAGTAGAATTGCTTCATACTATTAGTCCACTTTTAATACAACAGTTTGAAACATGAAACTTAATTTTTCACTACTGTATATCTACCTTTCTTCTGTTTCGTTCTCCTCAGCATTCATATAGTGCAGTGGTCTTCAAACTGTGTTTCGCGGAACCCTGGGGCTCTCAAGGTTACCCAAGTCACAATAAACAATCGAAAAGGAGATTATAAATGTATATGTAAAATGGATTGAAGAGTTTGTATAACTACAAGTATCTTTTATAAAAAGCTCATTTCATCATTAAACTTTAAAATTCTATTTGTACTCTGTTTGTAGTTCTACTTATAAATTCTCGAGAGCTTAAATGCTCTTCTGTTGGTGTGATGTGGTAGTTAGGAGAGGGGATACTAGTTCAGGTGTCGTCCTCGTCACTTGACCATGGTTCAAAATTACTGTCTGCAGTGCCGGTTTAAGCTCATTTTGATGCCTTGGGAGTAGAAGATCCACAGATACTCTTTGCTCTGGAGAAGCCTGATTTATAACTAGAAAACCTGTTTAAGTTCAGCCTATCCTGGCCCTTCCCGGCCCAGGGCGCCCGCCCCAAGTGCCCAATGGATAAACCGACACTGACTGGTATTTTCTAACATTGAACATTTTCAATTCCCTGGTCAAGTCTGACTAAATTTTTAATATAATAGATGCTGCGGTTTCTTTGCGCAATACATTTTACACATATCAAAGTCAGAATTAAATTCGGAAAATATCCATTTTAGTTAAATATGTAAATAACATTTTTATAAAATTCTTTTAGTACTATAGTTAAAATATTGATTCGGTCTAATTTATTTTTAAATTAGAAAATAAAGTATTCACACAAAATAATGATCCGCTGAATAATCTTTTAAAAACACTTTCTTTTAAAAAATTAATTTTCTAAATATGTAAACGGTGTTTTCATTAGTTCACGACAAACATTGGTCGGAAGTCTCTAGGAAAGAAGAGAAAGGTACAAAAAAGGGGGAGGAGAGGGTAGGAAACTTCTATTGCTCTGGGTAATAAAACAGAAAAGAACTGAAGAAACTGCAGAGTGTGAGGGGGGAAGGGAGTCCTCTCTTTTGGTGATACTTCCGATGGGGTTTTGCGTAGAACAGGGATGGCCAACCCAAATGACCTTGCAGGTCACTTCGGGAAAACATTACAATTCAGCGGGCCACATATAAAAATATATATCTCTATGATAATTTGGATTTATTACAAGCATTTATTGGAGTAAAAATTTAAAACAGAACGAATTATTATTGCTTTCATTATTTTAATATGTATACAAACAAAGATATAATAATGAAAATGCAATGAATCAAATAATATTATTTAAATTTATTTGATTAGTGAGATATTTGTTTCTCAACTCTTTCACTGAGTTTTTTCAATAGATCTCAATGCATATATTTGTACATCGTGATTGATGTTGCAGGTTTTCGCCCGATAAGTTTGAGCGCAATTTCCTGTTAGATTAATTTCATTTTCAAGGGAAACAAGTAATATAAAACAAATTTTAAGACAATTTCTACTTTGAATAAATGAATACAAAGTATTTTATCAACGATTGAAAATTTCAACAAGATATATATAGATATATGTATAGGGCGAGAGTGAACTTATAGTAGGAATTGAAAAAAAGCATGATTTGTCTGAATTGTTGTAACAATGCGCACCTGGTTTGGCTAGTTTGGATGAAAAACTGGTTTTCGGTGCTAACTTTTGTCATTGTTTTGTTTTAGCATTTACAATGTTACAATAATGGAGACGAATCTAAGTTGGTGTCGAAAACCGGTAATTAATTTATTTAATTAATTGGTAATTAATAGATAAATATTTGAAAAAACTGTATTAGCATCAAGTCTCATCCACTACATAAAACAATACTATTATTTTGTTGCCAAATATGTGTAAAAATTAAATAATCTTATGGTTATCCAACGGTATCAATGTTAAATTTATGTTATTGTATATTAAAATCAATAATTGTATGTGATTTAAAATTGTATTTTAATCTATATGTATATGCAGCATAAAATATATCATGCTTTTATCAATGTTGATATATTTCAGAATTTGGTCTAAGAAACGCTGGGGGAAAAAATTGTAATATTTTTTCTTTTGTTTGTACTTCCTTCATTTAAAAATTGTTTAAATATTTTTCAGATACACGTGATGCTATTGTACCGCTATTTATAATTAAAAGTAATGTAATGAAGTTATTATTTGCGCATTTTGTTTGAAAAATATTTAATTATATTTTATAGGTAAAAATTGGTCTTAGAAGAAAATTGAGATAACTCTTTGTTGATTTTCTATGCGGACTCGAAATATTTTTTTTGTGAGGAAATATTTTTTACTTACTTAGATAACTAGAACCAAAAACGGAGAGCAATGTGCATACAATTTTCTCTTTTGAAACAATTAAATCTCTCCAGCAATGGCATTCAATAAATTACAAAAAAGCTGTAAATTTATCTTTGGAGTTACCTTTCCAATTTTTTTGACATTTCGTAACTGTCCATAATTTTGGAGATCTATTTCAAATAAGATCCATTACAAATTTATCAACTTCCATCCTCTCAAAAACTGACACATTTCTTGAGTAGTGCAGAGTGCCACTGAGAATTGTGCCGCGTGCCACACGTGAAAGAGGTTGCCAACCCCTTTTCTATCGCATGAATGTAAAATTGTATCATATTGTTTGTTCATTTAATACAGCATATTAAAACGTGAAATTAAGTTTTTCATTGCTTTAAATCCACTCATTCTTCCTTTGAAAATCATTTATTCAGAAAAAATTAAACACACAGTTTCGTTCTCTACATCATTTATCTAGAGCATTGATCTTCAAACTGTGTTCCACAGAACCTTGAGATTCCACGAGTCACAATAAAAAAAAATCGAAAAGAAAAATTATAAATGTGTATGCTAAACGGATTCAAGTTCTCATGACGTTCGTATAACCACAATTATCTAAAAATGATCTCATACATTAAAATTAAAAATTTTATTTATACATAACTTTGTTGTGAAAAACTTTTTAAACTTTTATTGTTTTATAATAAATGAATTTAAAACTTTTCTTTCTTTATCTATTAGATTATGAATATACTATTGTTTGCTATCCCGAGTTCCACCAAGTAATTTTGTACTAGTTAGTGTATAATATTCTAAAACCTTTTACATTTGTGGGGGGAAAAAACACCTATAATGAAGAAGAAGATGGAACAATTTATCGACATATCAAGAGATTCAATGCTAAAATTTAAATTTAAGCTAGAACACCAAAATTTTAGGTTGCCAATTCTTGCAAAATACGCAGAATTTCTCACATAGCTGTGAACATTTTAATGCCATTCACAAAAATGTATTTAGTAAGTGAAAAATATTTCTCAACGCGAGTGTCTACAAAAACAAAATATAAAAACGAATTAAACGCGGAATATGAAATGCTACTGCACATAATTTCCAAGGGCCGACAGTTTGTGTAAAAAATGTGAACACATATCTCAGTTACTAAATATGATGCATGCGCAGGTGACATTTGGATCACAAATTAATATTATCAATGAATAAATAACATTAACATTACATCATAAAATTTTCTAATAAGAAATAAAATTTTTAAAATTTTCTCTTCATATAACATCAAAAATATATGTTTATCTATATACTTTAAATATTATTTTAAGATATATTCTTTTAAGTGTGGAATGGGATTCCCCAAAAACCAGTGCCGAATTACTCATTAGGTGGAGTAGGTGATTGCCTATGGGCCCCAAAAATAAAAAAAAAACAAATATTTAGCTATTTTTTGCTGCAAGAATTAGTTTTTATTACAGATTCTAATAAATAATTAGTGTTTAGTTACATATTTTTTAATTCGCAGATTATCTGTTATTTTATTTGTGCAATGAAATATATTGCTAAAATGTTGTGTAATAAGATTATTAGGCTACAGGGCCCCGAGAACTGGACTGCCTAGGGATCTCCATGTCGTTTTATCCAACACTGCGGAAAACATCTTACAGTTTTAAGGGTTCCGTGAGTCGAAAAGTTTGACCACTGATCTTTGTCCAGAAATAACTCTTCCATGGACAAGATTCCCTGCTGTTTTACCCCCTCCCTCCCCTGAAAAAGAACTACCAATTTTACGATTGTGACCCCCCCCCCCTCCTACCCCCATTTCTTAGCGAGCGTCGGCTTTCGCTGAGGGAGAATTTTGTTGAGAGGAGTACCCGAGAGAGAAATTTATTGCCCATCTTGGGAATCTTCAGAAAAATATTTGTGCCAAAAATTTCGCAAAAGTCAACGCTATCTAGATGTCATGTAAGATGTTAAACAACTGACGGGCTTCCCCTTAACTTATGAAGCTCTGACGTTGGATTTCTATGATTTTTCTTCTAACATCGTCTGTTTACGTCAATGGTTGAAACCCTTTTCCTTCACCAAAGGATTTTTAATTTTTTGCATAAAGATTATGCTGGTCTTCGCATTTTTTGACTGTCCTCTGATATTTTTTTGAAATGTAAGCCTATCATTTAAAAAAAGAACGTGTATGATATTGTGCCCAACTATAAAACACGCAAAGTCATTAAAATTATTAATAATCATTATTATTAGAAAACTTCTTTAAAATATTTTCATGAAATTTTTCAATAGTCTTCAAAATCCTAATAATATCTCAATCTGTTCACTTCAGAAATTTTTGCAATCACTCACAAAAATCATAAAACACCAACAAATCGTTCTAGAGTTTCATGAACCACTAAAACTGCATGCATTTTTAACGTTTAAAAAAAAATATAACCTATAATCAGCTATTCATAAATCTCGAACCAATCCGGGAAAATGATACCATTATCTTTTTCTTCTTGTATCTTCAATTGATCATGCAATATTAAAAAAAATTACTACATCTACGCATGCCCCTTTACAATTTATCGTTTTTAAATATCTGTGGACACAATAAACCCAGAAACCAAAACATATATCATGAATCCAAAATCTGCGGACTAAATTAAACCAATTATTTTTTTTATTTGTATTTGTTTATTTATTTATTTTTTTTGTTTTGTTTTGCATTTAGTAGAAATTATGAATGATACTTGTGTTTTGATGCTCTTTAATGGGGATGTTTTCGAGCTCATTTCCATTCTTTCCGCTAGGTGGCGTTAGATGATGACAAAGCTTGCATTCCTTTCTAACCTGTTTGGATATCAAGCATGGGTGGACATGCAGCGCCCCGTACACTGCTCAAAATTCCATAAAATCATGCAATTGCTTTCTGTTCTTTTCAGGATAGCTGACTAATTTTCGGAGGAAAATCTCTATCTGTGTTTTGGTTTCAAAACTCTAACCGATGCAAGAACTTCTGAATGCTAATTATTGTCTTTTGAAAAAGACGTTAGGGATTTTCAGAACTCATCCTGTTAGATGCACTTTTCTAAATTGTAAAAAGTAGTGTGTTCAAAACAGAATTCTGTTCTTGAAGATATGATGAATGATTGGAATAATCATATCCAGCTTAATTATTTTCCGCGGATAAAAATTGCCGCTTATATCCACTTTTGCGATTAGATTAACAACCTCTTTTCTGAGTTGAATTTCATAAAAAGTTTTACTTTTGGCTCAAAAAAGGATAGGCTGAGGAATGAATACTTCTAATAAATATTAGAACAATGATAATCCAACATATTTGACAGTGATCTATTTTCAATCATATCGCATTTCATTAGGAAATTAGCGATATTGATGAAGTGCAAGGAAATGGATAAGAATGTAATTCCTAACTGATAAAATAATTGAAATCTTTTAAGTAACCAGAATGAAATGTTTGAAACTTCATGTAAACACAAAGAAAAACTGAATTTTGCATGTAATGTAGTATTAGGCACCACTATCATAGTTATAAAGTTTTTTATTTATTAAAACTTTGACTCTTCTTTCATTTGGCGTTGTTTCTTTACTTATTATGAGGTACACCCCCTAAACATGTTCGTGTAACACTCTGTAACAGAGTTGAATATTGATGTATCCTAAGGCCTCTCACTCATACTGGTTCTAACGTCACCTGTTCGAGTCAGCATGAAACAGGAATATTTTTTGAGCTCATTGATTTGGTAATAGGTGGCATTATATGTACTTAAGGATTTAAATAATGTACAAAGGGGGATCAAATGAAAAGGTACGAAACGACATAAAAATGAAACAGTTAAATATTTGCATATTCCGCCAAGGGAGAATGTAGCGAGACATCTCGGGATGCCATTGGAGACTCTGACTGGGATCGGATCATGCGCGGGTGCCCGCATGCGCAGGAGAGAGCAAAGGCTCTTATAAAAAGCGGCGTCCAAATGATGCGAGCACAGAAAAAGCATTAACTCCGATGTGTACTGTGAGACACTCCGACGCCTACGCAGGTCCATCAAGAACAAAACACCGGGGCTGCTCACGGAGGGTGTGGTTCTGCTCCATGATAACGCGCGTCCACACGTCTCCAGAGTCACACAAATGGAACTGGACAAGTTCCAATGGGAGACGTTGGACCATCCGTCCTACAGTCCGGACATGTTACCCTGCGATTTCCATGTGTTTGGTCCACTGAAGAAACACCTGAAAGGAAAGCGCTTCAACTCGGACGACGTACTCAAGGACACTGTGAAGGACTGGGTCTCGTCACAGTCACAGGAATTCTGGGAACAAGGAATCCTGCGGCTTGTTCATCAGTGGGATCGTTGTGCTCAGGCCTATGGTGTATATTTTGAATAGTCTATATTTGTACCCACCGTGTCGTTTCGTACCTTTTCATTTGATCACCCCTTGTAGATCTGACCTTCTTGGCAAAATAAGATAAACATTACTCACATACACATGGTTTTTGTTTTACAAATATAAGAGAAAGGGAATGTTTCCGAATGGAATGCTTTATGACTGCTCTTCAAATGAGCACGTGGTTTTTGTTTTTATAAGATGAGTGATTTATTTTCAATAGAGGATTTGTGTGTGTGGTTTGGGTTTGCAGTGTAGTTTTTAATGGAAAATTAGATCTGGTAGACAAAATAATTATTAATATTTTTACTTTTGCAAGGTCGAAGAATCGAAAATGTTTTTCTGAACTTGGAATATCAGAATGATGCAAAATTGATTCTAAATTAGAATCTGAGAAGATTGACGATGACAAATAATTGATTATGATATTTCTGTTAATTGCGAATTTTATGATAATGATATTTCAGACATATGTATGCCGATCACATCGATTTAGGCTGAACTATACAAAACCCTTTGGCTGTGGCGGTACGCATGCATTTGTGTCTTTCGTCCCGTAATCAGTGCTTCTCATACTTTCTATGCTTGCGACCCAATTTTCAATCAATAACCCAATCAATCAATCTACCCAATTTCCCCCTTCAATACAATAGCAACACATTCGAATTCAATAATAATATACTTATACTCTGTTTCACCTTAAGTTGGCAGCATTAGGAAGGGTAGGAAATGTAACAATCCGCTTGAAAAATATAGTTCCAATTTGTTTTAAAATTTAAATAAAAGCAAATGCATAGAAAATTGTTAAAAAGTATCGTGTATTATCGAAATTGTGATTTTAAGGATATATTTTAAGTTAATCACATCTTAAAAGCATTTATTCCTTAATACCTGTGAACGAATACAGTTGAAAAATAACAATTTGATGAAACTTCACTTGGCTAAAAACCGGTTTTCAAGATTACATCCTTGGCGGAGTTATCTAAGCATTCCCGCCAAATCAACGCCATTCCTTTGCGTCGTTGCTATCTTTCATACATACTATTTTGATATCTCGTGCTACTATCTTTGTTCTTTTTTTTTTTTTTTTTTTTTTTTTGACACTTTAAAAATGTCTGAGATAGAAATGTCACCAACCTCGCTGTATACACCTCGAAGCGAGGAAAATCTATCTGAAGCGGAGCTCGGAAAAACATACTGAATGTTTATTCTTGACTTCGAGAAGAAAACCCGCAAGAATCAATCAGAGAAATCGTGAAAAAGGTTTCTGAACTGATTGGCGTTTCGAAAAGAACTGTTTTCCGTATGAAAAAAGAAAAGAAGGCATTAAGTGCTGTGTAAGTTCTCTTGGTAAAAAACGACCCGGTGCTGTAGGCAAGCGTAATAGGCTGGTGAAATATGACGACTCCATATTGCGTGCACTCGGCGAAAAATTCATGGCTTTTTTCGAAAAAATGAGATTCCTACATTAACCAAAGTTCAGAAAGAAGTAAATGATGATTCTGAAATTTGTGCTTCTGTATATTATCTTAAGTTAACATACATAAACGGCATTTATACATGTCTGTGAATAATTATTACAAACGGATTTAAAATAGTAATAACCGAGAAAAGGCGATTAATTCTTAAAAAACAAGATAGAAATTTGTATTTTATAAACGGATGTAATAAATAAAAATTAAAGAAAAATTGCCCGTTTATTTTGAATGTGGCCTAAGTCACTTAAAAAATCAAGTTAATGAAAGCATGAATTACAATTTAACGGTATTTTTTCATTTAAAAAACATTGCTATCAATATGTTGAGAACTATTGAGATTTTGTTTGAGAAAAGTTTTGCTAGTTTATTCATCAATATTTCTAAACATATTGAAACGTAAACCCTCAAATATCTCCAATAAAAAAATGGCATATACTATTTAACAAAAAAAAAAAAAAAAAAAAAAAAAAAAAAAAAACCCAGCTCTTACCATTTTAATGAAAAAATCTTTCACAAGCATTTTTTTTTTCCACTCGCCAAATATGGTGATACTTATTCGTTTAGTCACACTCTTCTTCTACAGTAACCCGGCAGCGGCTGTGATTCGGTCATCGTACCCTTCCTAATGCTGCCAACTTGAGGTGAAACAGAGTATAGTGCCACCTCTCAGTTCCAGTTAATACTGCCCATCTTAATTTTGATTTACTTATTTTGCATTGTAGTAAAGTTAAAATTTCAGGTACTATGCTTTGATTTGTTCTGTAATTTTTATTGTTTTGGTTTCATAGGATTATTTCTCAGTATTTGTATTCACATATTTGATTTTTAAGAAAAACACTGTTTTCCAGTTCGACAATGCTTTCTCTTTCAGTATTTCTACATTTTACATTTTTCCAATTTAGAGAAAGGAAGCTATGAATTTCAACAATTTCAAAACTCTTATTTTAGGATTCCTTCCACTCTCATTTTCGAATATTGAAAGAATCAAAATTTACTGAATAGAAATTACAGAATGAGAAAAATTAATTAGTAAAATTGAACGTAATCTATTTCAAGAATGTTTCTTATTTTCCAGTATTAGACATTACGCACAAAAATTAAATCTACTTAAATACGAATATTTAATGGATATTTTACCTTATTAATGTTTGATCCAAATAGTGTAAATTAGATTTATTGGTACTTACATATAATCGTCAACTCTATTGCTAACTCACCGATTTGGCAAGACTGACTTCCTACGTGTCATTTGCGCTAAATTCGCACCAGGCGCATCGCCTCATATAATGTCTCCAATAGGTTGCAGTAATACGTAATTACCGATTTATCTTACAACGAGTGCAAAAAGACTATACATTCATGACAATAATGCTTTCCTTTGATGGAAAACAATGGACTAAATTCATGTGAAGTCATGATCACGTGATTATGCTGTCGTTTGTTTACTACTATTTTGTTCCTTTTGTTTTACATTATAATTTTTAAACTGTCTTATTTTGCTTGAATGGTTGCTCGATCAGTTGAAGAAAGGATTATTGTATGGGGGAAAAAATCAATTTTTTCTCCGACAAAAAATCTGAGTGTTTTGAACTCGTACTTATTTGTCTTGTTGTCTCGTACATAATTTGCTATTGTAACTGCAACTGAGTTGTTTATTTGGATTTATTAGTATCAATTTTCATTACTAAAATTATTTCTGCTTGATTACGTAATGAGTTCTCATAGTTACATAATTAAAATTGATTTCAAGGCCAATTTTTGTTTTAAAAAAATAGTTTATGTAACTTAGAAGCATTTCAATAAATTTTTCTGTTCAAGATAGTGTTAAAATTTTTTGTAGATACTCCCAAACGTATGTCTGAGATCCCTGGTTATATTTTTAAAAAATCTTGTGTTTTTTCTAAGTTTAGCTAGAAAAATAATTATTAAAAATTAAGAAGGAAACAGATTTTCAAATCCATACTAACTTTTGTTCGCAATAATTTATAAAACATAAATCACTAAAATGACTAAAAAACTTTAAAAATTTGGCATTTTATTAGTTTAAAGATACTTAAATTCTTTTTTTTAAAAAAAATAATGAAATAATAGCAGCTCAAACTGACTTTCTGCTTTCAGAATCAACATAATATAATGTTTGTTGTTTATAAGTTGTAGAAACTGTGATTTTCATTTGAATGGAACTCAATTTATTCATAATAAACTTTGGTAACTTGATGTAATAATGATTTTAATCTTTATTAATATACTTTCAAACGCTAAATTTCGGAAAGAATTCTGTATCTTTTTTTCCTGATGTCATTATATCTTCCATTGTTTTTAAGGTATAAATATAATTTTATGTAAAGGATACTTTAGATACCTATTAGTGATAACAAAATAACATATCAGAGAGAGTACATTTCTCCAAATAAGTTTTATGTTTGAATGAAATGGAACTGGAGTGTATTTAATGTTAAATATAATTACTTGGTCAAGAGACCTTAGTAATAGAAAAATTGTGAATGGAAATTGAATTTCTGAAAATTTTTGCTCTATTTCTGATGAAACATTCCCTTAAAAAAATATTGTATAATAATTTTTTTTAAAAAAAGTAGATCAACGTGTTAAGGCACTTTATACCAAGACATTAAAAAAAGTATTCAATTTGCCATAAAAATTGTAATGCAAACTTTTAATATAGTTCATACTAGCATTATAACAATAATTTGTGATCTGAGTGTCGCATACCCATGCATTATATTTAGTAACCAGATATAAAGTGGCAATTTCCAATAGAAAACTATTCAGTTCTGCAAACATTGTACTAACGAGTAAAATTACAAACACATGTTTATTTAGTGCGTGATGGTTTTTTTTTTCTTCAGAAAAGTTACAATTTTTTTTCAATTTCTTTTTCGATGCTTAATATAGCAAGTGCATTTAAGCATTCTGTACACATGCATGACTGAAGGTAACTCTTTATTAATTTTAATGTGCTGAAAGTCACTCAGCACTTGCTATAGTAACTGCAACTTAGAGAAAAGTATTAAAACAGTTAATACATGTAGAAATAACTCATTATAAATCATTTAGTTAAACTAAAATTAACATAAATCATAAGGCCCAACTTTTCAAAGAATCTAAGGGGGAAAAGTTACCGTAAACAAAGCGACATGCTCTGACGTCAGCGACGCACAGTGGTCAG
>BMAO01031188.1:0-22959 GCA_019973975.1 Trichonephila clavata | reverse complement strand
GGAAGTAAAGTCCAGAAATTATAAGAGCAATAACTTATCTCTCATTCAAGGGGAAAAATAGAGCATACTCAATAACCACTTTGTTTTATTTATTCAAAACAAAGCTAAGGTTATTCATTATCACCAGACTTCGTTTATCATATTTTTTACGTCACATTTAAGAGCATGAACTTTTTTTAAACAGCTACCTTTTAAATAATGAAAATTATTAATAAGTTTTATAAATTTTTGTTGACCGAGAGTATACCGCTACATGATAATACGCCGTAATATAAATTACTTTTTCTTCAGTATAAATAATAATAAAAGCATTATTTTATCATTAATTTCAGTAAAAATATCAGTAATTAAATTTAGGTTGATTTCGGATTAAAAGAAATTTGAGAAAATTGTAGTATGTGCCACTGCAAAATAGCAACAACAAAAAAATCATTAAAAAATTTGTATATGTTGCAATTTAAATTGTGTAAAAGAAGAATATAATAAATCTCTGCAGAAAATATATTTAAAATTGAGCTATGATAATTATATATAATAATGACAGCAAAAAATTTCTCTTGAACTTCTCATTAGATAGAAGTAAATACCATAAAAAAAATTAGATATTTCTCACCTATTGATGGACACATTGTTTTAATTCACATGCAATCAGGAATCCAAGAAATGATTGAAAATAAAATATTAAATATTCAGAATTTTAAGCCATTTCAGAATTTTTGCATAAGTATATATATATCAATATAAAAATTGGAAAAACTGAAAAAATCAGACAAATAATTAGAAAAACCGGATCACTTGGAAATAAACATTAGGAAAAAAATACATATGAAGTAGAAAACACGAAAATTTTCGATATGGATTGAAAGGAGGAGGCTGAGGACTGCTTTAAGGAGGGGTTAACACACCACCACAACACACACACACACACACACACACACACACACACACACCAACACACACCACACACACACACACACACACACACACACACACACACACACACACACACCACACACACACACAACACACACACACACAACACACACACACACACATATATATATATATAATAAGTTTATTGCCCTTAGAGCTTCGTTATTTCAAATCACAGTAGTACTTAGGGCTTGTAGAAGCTTTTCGAACGGTCCTCCGAAAAACCCTGAGATTTGACACAGAAAATTATTGTACATTTTTGAATGAATAATGAATTTAGTATTGTTTGTAAACAAGATTTTCTTTTGAAAGCATTTCGCTTATTCACAAATGGACAACGATATGAAATATTTTCGACTGAAACAATATAATTTTTTATTCAAAATATTTTACATTTTTTTTTATTTCAGAAATAATAAAAAAAAGTTGTTTTTCTGAAAATAATTATCAAATTTACTTTAAATGTTTACTTTATATATTGTTATTTGAAAAAATAAGATTTTTTTTAATATTATGGAAAATAAATAAGGAGGGTATACAAAATAGATTGAACGCAGACCTTTTATTAAAGGTCTAAGAGAATTCAGTGAACAAAAGAAATCTAGAAAACATGCTATAGCACAAAACAATGAATAATATTTTGAAAGATGTGATTTTTAACAGGAGAATAAATACAGAAGTATGCATTTGATTCATTCTTAAAATTCAGTAAACAAGAAAATTACTGAAAGTTATTTATTCGTCTAACTTTGAAAATACATGAAAATTGAAGTCCCCATGTAAACTATAATCTTATGAATTTTAATGTTTACAGCTAATTAGATTTTCAGAGTTCTGTGCCACTTTGTCAAATATTCAAAAGACACTAAAATGTAATAATAGAGAGTTTGTTGATTTATTTATCAGTAAAATTTCATATAGAATTCAAAATCTTGAAATACATTAGACGGTAAGAGGTTTAAAGTTTAGTAAAATGAAAATTTGAAAAAAAAAGTACAAATAGAGGCTCATGTATCTTAAGTAATTATTTAAAATACGAAGAATCTTACAGAATCACATTTTCAGATTGAAATTTACTGTGAGCATATAATAAAAATTTTATTTATTGGTTAGATGAATAGGATATGCTATAATTCATATAAACATATTTATTTAAATATACAGTCAAAACTCCATATTACGAACTTCAATGTTGCGAATTCTTCTATACAGCTAACTTTTTCTTGGAACAAAGAACATTTCATGATTTTCTTCGTGAAACAGCCTCTCACAAGCGAAGTACATTTTCTATGTAACGAACTTTTACTCTTGTGATTCAATTTTTTTTCTTTCTATTTGTGAAGTATTTCTGGTCATTTCAAGTTATTCTCTCTTTTAAGGCATTTTATGGTGGTCATAAATTTTGAACTGGTTTTATTAGATGCCTAACTCACCGAGAGCAATAGAATTCTGGGTGTTTCATCCAAGAAGTGCAACCTTTAACCCCCTTTGACCAGTTCACGGGAAACATTTTTGATGAAGAAAAAATGTTATAAAATAATGTATGTTTAAAACTACTTGTATGCTTTAAATTATAAAATGTCCTTAAAATTTATTAATTTTAATATAATTATCTTAATATTGAAAATACAGTGTATTCGTCGACATTCTTTTTTCTTGTTTTCCTTGCAGTTTTTCTTTCTTTCTTTCCCTTTTTTCTGATGGGTAACATATATAAAATAAATAGATTATTAATTTACAAAAATGAGTGAATAATTACTTTATTTTTAATATATAGTGTTTATGAATTTAAAATTTGTTTTATGTGGTTTATAAAGTATATTGAAAGATGAACCTCTATATAGTGAATTTTCGGGATTTAGCAACTTCGTTTAATAGAGGTCTGACTTTATTTGATATCAAAATATAAAGACTGATTACATTATTTATTTATAACTCAACATCACTCTAATCTTGCCGCACAGTAAATTAATGCCAGTCTACTTCGTGATCTAGAAACGTGGTCAAATGACGAGGATGACGCTTATGCATAATCTGGTATGTAACTCATCAAACTACCACACTCAACTACGAAAAGATTTTGAGAAGCCCTTTTTGATTTATTAATACGATGACTTCTGGTCATGTGAGGTTGTGTTAACAGCTAATGCCATAAGAAAGAAATAGATCTTTCTCTCAGAAGCCAATTAATTTTTAGGACTGATGCGATTCAAAAGTAGTAATAAATGATATTGTGTATTGTATATTGATTGCTAAATGTTATAAAATAGTTTTAATATATAATAGTATTAATGATTGTTAGCACCTGATAGGCTTTGGAAGGCAAAATTATTGCACTTACCTTTTGGAAATTATATAATAAATAAGTAAACAAAAATATCTATAGTTAGAAAATACACACTTTTTATTCAACAGCTAAAAATACTAAAAATGAATAATCACTCACTAGTTAGTTGGAAATTTTAAAATATTGATTAATAGATGCTTGAAAATCTTTTTGATTCTTGACTCGAAATAGTTTTTTTTCCTACTTAGTGCAGAGACGAAAATACTGCTACATTTATAACTTGCTATATAAAGGTACGTTTTCACAGTTTCCAAACAATGCAAAGAATTAGAAAATGTGAGTTTTGATAAGAGTTTCATTATCATTTTCTGCAACAGAATTGCTATTCGCTGACTCCAACAAATGAACAATTTCCTAAATTTCTGTTGAACAGGTTGACAGTCCGGCAACAAATGTAGCACAATCATCAAAACCTTTAAATATCCCCTGAGCTGTAGAGTTGGACGAGAAAAGAAAGGAATTCCCTATCCTATTCAAAATTCACACGAAAGGTTACCCATGATTCCTCTGCACCTGTAACCTTCCATAACGCTCTGTATCCTTTACCTTCAAAATTAGCTACTTAGAAGAAAAGTCTTTTTTTCTCGTTACGTACAAAAAGGACGTTATTTGGAAAAAAAAATCCAATTTTTTTCTAACACAAACTAATAAATTTTTTTTTCGGCTCTTGAAATAATTCGTTAATTCGAGGTTTATTATTCTTTAAATAGGGTTTTTTCCTTCATTTTAATCGGGGAAAATCCGTTAGAGAAAAATTCGTTAAATCGCGAAATTAGTTAAAGCGGGGTTCGACTGTAATGAAAAAAAAGTAATAAAATAATTGTTGTTGGGTCATTTTCCCAACTTATATTTCCTGTAATAGCGGAAGCTTGCTGATGATATGTATTCTCTTTCACATATTGTAGCTTTTGTATTTTTGTATAGTTTTAAGTAATATAACGTAAATAAAGGGACAAAAAGTAAAAATTACATTCAGCACGATTTAAGGTATCCGATTACCCTACAATTGTGAATTTCGTCAAAAATTAACAAATTTTTTTATGATTTTATTTTATAGACCATCTAATTAGCTTTATAAAAATGCCAAGTTTAATATTTTTCGTTCACTAGAACAAAAACTACAAATCTTTTAGTAAAAGCAAATGTCATTACTTTACGCAATATATATATATGCCATACTTTAAAACGCGTTTTACTCGAAACGTGTTTTTTTTTTTGAAAATGCTTAAACGTGGACAGCGATACCTGAAAAAGTTTTGAAAATAATTAGCTGAAATTTTTTGTGTATGTTCTGCATAACAGAAGTGTTTTAACATTCAGATTTATCAATCACTGTTTTATTACAAAATTTACAGTCCCTTATGTGAATATTATCACTTTTATTTAAAGCAATTTCACATATAATAACTAAGATAAAATGATCTAGTTTTTGTAAAAATTAAAATATCTTCTATCCTGAAAGTCATTTAAAAATAAATAACATAGCAACACATCAGAACTGAAACATTGAAAATTTGTTTATAAACTTTTAGTACAGAATGGGACCTGTTTATGTTATTTTTTGTAAATTTTCACCCATTTCCCCCCATTTTAGTAATAATAATTTATTTTCTTTTCTTAATTTTAGCATATTTTTTTAAAATGTACTAAACAAATCTAAAAGCCTCAAACAAATTACCATATCTCCATTTTTTAAAAAAAAGTTGATGCAAGTAATCGGATACCTTAAGCACGCTGTGAAAAAAATTGATCAGAAACTAATTTTGCTTATTCTTCCAACTTTAAACATCAATATACACTCAAGAGCTAAAACATTATTACACCTTGTCAATAACGAGTTGGCCCACCTTTGGCGTGCAACACAGCTTCAACCCGCCTTGGCATGGATGCCACAAGTCTTTGGTAGATGGCCGGAGACAGATTGTACCAGATGTTTAAGCAACGGTCACGCAAATCCGAGATATTGCGAATTGGCAGTCTTTGAAATTTGAGCTGCCGTCCCATGACATCCCAAATGTGTTCTATCGGATTAAGATACGGTGAGTTAGGCGGGCAGGAAATTAACTGGAATTCAGCATCATGTTCCTGGAACCACTCTAACACAAATTTAGCCTTGTGACACGGGGCGTTGTTCTGTTGGAACATTCCATTTCCAGCTGTAAAAACAGAGGCCATATAAGGGTGCAACTGGTCCGCAATGATGTTCAGATACCCTGTAGCATTCATGGTTTGCTCTACCACAACCACGGGTCCCAGAGACGCCCAAGAGAACGTCCCCCAAAGCATAATACCGCCCCCACCAGCCTGTGTATGACTTACTGTACATTGAGGGAGCAACTGTTCGCCTGGAAGACGGCGTATCCTGACACGGCTATCGGCGTGATGAATGACAAACCATGATTCATCTGATCAGGCAACTCTCTCCCACTGATCCATGGACCAGTCGCGATGTTCCCGGACCCAGCGCAGGCGCAGTTGGCGATGACGCTTGGTCAGCAAAGGCACACGAGTGGGACGTTTGCTGCGTAGCTCCATATGCAACAGTGTCTGCTGAAGAGTGTGCTCCGATACTATTCTACTTGGCCCTGCATTGTATTGGGCTGTCAGCTGAGCTACTGTCTGGCTCCGGTTTTGGTACACCATGCGAGACAGTCTCCGACGGCCTTTTTCTTTGATAGCGTGTGGACCTCCAACACTATGTCGTCTACTGCTGGTTTCATCGTCATTCATCCACTTTGCATAAGTACTAACAACTGTAGATCGCGAATCACCCACGAGTCGAGCAGTTTCGAAAATACTTCTTCCGAGCCTTCGAGCCATTACAATCTGCCCTCTATCAAAGTTGCTTAAATCCGCAGCATTTCCCATCACACACAGAAGTAAGTGAAAGAATGATTCTTCAGATTCTTCAGCAGCAGTTAAATACCACTTCCAGCTGATCACGTACCTTCCACGTCATCCAGGCGAGTTCATTACAAAATGTAGGGGTGGTCAAAATGTTTTGGCTCTTGAGTGTATCTTGCTAATAATACAACAAATGAGCTCGGTAATAATCAATTTTAAGGTATCCCAACACGTTGAAAATGACCAAATTCAGTCAAGACAGATATTTTTGTTTTTCATTTTATTGAATAGAGCTATCTTTTGACTTGAAGAAACATACTTTATTTTGTTTCTACACTACCTAGTGGCCAAGTTAAAATCAATTTTATAAATTTAGAAAACCGGAAGTTGGTTTTTGATCTACCAGAAGTGGGTATTTAAATTGCTCAAAATCTATCATGGCGAATCTGATAACTCAAAATATTACGAATGTATTTCTATAAAACTTTTTGAACCTGATATTTACGTTATTTTCTAGAGAATGTACTAAAATATTTCTTATTGTTTGAATACTTTGTGAGTTATGGCTTGTTTTTTAAATAATGGTCTCATAAAGAATATAACATTTCTTATAATGTTTACTCAATCAGCTTTAAAATTTTGAAATTTTAATGAAAAATTAAAATTTTAGTACATTTTCTAGATAAATGCATCTAATTTGTTTTCGTAATACTTTTACTACTATATGTTTATTACTTTTTTCTCCAACTGCTTTGAAGTTTTTCAAAAATATTGCTAAAATTTCACTTATAATTGTAATTTTTGTAAAATTCAGGTAATTTATTTTAAATTTTGATAGTTAAATATAGTAATATTTATTGGTATTGAGTCCTAATAGAGCCTTTATAATGTTTTAGTATGCTATTTTGTTAAAAAGTACTCCGAACGTGTTCGGATACCTTAAACGCTTGGAGAGTTGTTAGAGCAAAAGACTAGCTTAACAACTAGAAATATATACATTTAGAACATGGAAATTTTGCTTGAACAGTTTTTAATCTTGTAAACTATTTTTAAATAAAGCTTTTTTTCCTTTAGAGAATTCGCTTCCTCTGAGTAATCCAATTTTATTCAATATATGTTTTTCTCGGGTTAAAAAATTTCAATTTCTCTTAAAACATACAATTATATAAAGATAAAGATATGAATCCAGAAATGGGTAAATTTAGTAACTTTTAAACGAAAAGCAAATCAATATTTTATCTACAGAACGAGTCGGTTTTAAAGAGACATTTTCATGAAGATGATGGAATTTCGATAGGTTTTTTATGTAAGAAATTAAAGTATCCTTGAAATATTAGCGCAGTTGATTTTTAACTCAAAGCTTGATGCGGAGATAAATTTTGATTTATTGTCTAAAATTTCAATTTCCAATCAGGAATTCAATTATTTTTTCAAAGATTATATTTTCTTATTGCTTCTTTTTCATATTGATCAATAGTTAATTTTTTTTATTACTTTTAAATATTACCGCAAATGTAGAGAATCAACGAAATAACTCAGATTTATTTAAATTGAAATATACCAAACATCTTTAAAAATTTATGCCTGATTTATGTTATAGTTTTATTGCTTCTTTTTCATATTGATCAATAGTTAATTTTTTTATTATATTTAAATATTACCGCAAAAGAAGAGAATCAACGAAATAACTCAAACTCAGATTTATTTAAATTGAAATATACCAAACATCTTTAAAAATTTATGCCTGATTTATGTTATAGTTTTATAAGAAGCGTTTGAGTTTTCAAAAAAAAAATACATTAAGACATTAAATTACATACATCTAACAAGTCCTATAAAATGCTTAAGACATCTGCTTTATTTGTTGAATATAAAGATTTTATTTAAGCTGTTAATTGAATTTTTAAAGATTTTCAGTGAAAAAAGACGAGAAATAAAACACTTGATAGCATTTTATTGGCTTTAAAAGATATAAGTATTTTCTATTGAATTTAGTACATAAACATTCTGTAGTCATCAAATTCAGAAATTTGGTATAAATTTAATAGTCTTTCTTATATAAGGATCAATTCCTTACATTAAATGCATTCATATCTGAAAGCATAAAAATATTCTTGAGAAAAAATATTTCAAAGAAATCTGATAAAATCCGAAAAAATTCATGAAACGTCATTTATGAAAATTCATTTGAAAAACTGATGTATTTTGGCTTAGAACTGAAATGTTTTCAGTGTAAAAAGCCTTCAAATTTGCTGCTTGGTTAAAAAAGAGACAATCGAAATGGGGGAAATAATTGTCTATAAAAAGGGAGATTATACTAATGGAAAATTCCGAAGAATGTAATTTTTCTTTGTTGCTGTGCTTAAGACTATAGATGAATAGTTTAAAATGGATGACTGCATGTTGAATAGTAGTTTGGTTTTAAATATTTCTGTTATTTATGAAAAATTTGGTGAGTTAGTCTGCGAAGATTTTCTCTCTCTTTTTTTGAAGTTTAGTTTTTATTCTGTCAGATCAATTTAATTTCATAAAGCTAGTTATTATAATGTACAAAATTACTATAGTGAGTTTTGTTTTCTATCTTACGGTATACGACTACTTGCGACAACTTTTTTTAAAAAAAAATAGATAGATGAGAATTTTTTTGTGATTTTTAGATTTGTTTAGTACATTGTAAGAAAAATATACTAAAATTAAGAAGATAAAAAGAAATTATCATTACTAAAATGGGGAAAAATGGGTAAAAACTTACAAAAAAATAGCATGAAACGGAGCCTATTCTGTACCAAAAGTTTATGAGCAAATTTTCAATTTTTCAATTTCCGTGTGTTGCTATGTTATTCGTTTTTTTAAATGACCTTCAGGATAAGAGATATTTAATGTTTTACAAAAACTAGGGCACTTTATCTTAGTTATTATACGAAATTGCTTGGAATAACAGTGATTATATTAACATAAGGGACTGTAAATTTTGTAATAAAACATTGATTGATATATGAAGGTTAAAAACACTTCTACTATTAACCAGAACATACACAAAAAATTTCAGTTACTTATTTTCAAAACTTTTTGAGCAATTGCTGGCCCCGTTTGAGCATTAAAAAAAAACACATTTCGAGTAAAACGCGTTTTAAAGTATGACATATCTTGCTTAAAGTAATGGCATCTGCTTTTATTAAAACACTTGTAGTTTTTGTTCTAGTGAACGGAAAATATTAAACTTAGTATTTTTATAAAGCTAATAAGATTGTCTATAAAATAAAATCATAAAAGTTTTTTCCATTTTTGGCAAATTCACAATTTTAGGGTCGTCGGATACCTTAACACTTAAATGTGTTTTTAAAAGTCATTTAAAGAAACTGGTGGGAATCACTATTTTCTAAAGAGGTTTATCGTCAAGCACTATTATAGTTTTGCATTGAACTGCTTTTTAACATGCCGAATTTAGACATGGAATAATTTTCGACTCCGTAAATTATTTAGTTGCCTTATGTGTGTGATCCTACATATGTGTATTTAAGTTATTTTCTTATTTCATACACCTCAAAGCATACATAAATTGATGCTTAATTTGTACGAAGTATGAATATTTCGAATTTAATAATCTTTGTTTTATAATTTACAAACATTTTCCTACAACTACATAGTTTTAAGTATATATTATATAAATATAAACAATACATGCAAAAATAAATAATGGTATCTCAATTAATGAATTATATAAGTGCTTAACTTATATTTGCTCTTTATCATTTTAAACCTTTACTATTTATAAGTGATTTTATTCTGATTTTTTAATTATCCTTTTTTCAGGGACCCCATGTTTAGGTTCCGAATAAACATTACGTTAATGGAAATACACATGAATAAAAGTGAGTAGTATTTTATAGCTTATTATATAATGGAATTCTTGGACTCACATACGAAGGGAGAAATTAATGCTCTAAATGCGTCCTAATGCGGATTCGACTTCAAATTCACCGCTTTGAACTTAGTACGTCTGGCTTCGTGAATTTTAGTTGCAGCATAGCGAAAACATTAATTCCCATAGAAGAATTTAATCTTACAGCACTTATTAAATAGCAACTTTTTGTTGACATAGAATTAATTATGTGGTTCTGTATATTCTCTTTGTTAAGTGTAGAACTGTGATGGGTCTATCCGCCATTCTCTCAAATACTAATCCTCTTGGGAAATATTGGGTCTTTAAAAATTATATTATAAATCTTCTCCCCAAAGAAGAAGATGGTTTGTATTATATGCAAATTATGGTTTGTATATAAAGATATTAAACTTTCAGGTTAGAAGGAGAGAAAGGTTAGACTGCTAACGACTAGCAGTGATTGATTAAACGTGAAGTGAGGCGTGGATACTTCGTAGTTGATTATTATAATATTAGAGTTGACGATTTGCCAATTAGGAATCAATTTAGATTATGTCGCTAAGAACTAGAATATAGTGCCTAGATGCAAGTGATCTGATTTTATTCAATGTCTTCTCGTATCTCGTCTATCTCGCTATTGCTTTTCATATTTGGTATTTGAGTGGATCTCTTAATTTTGGTTAATATAATTTGTGTTGTTGTTCATAACTGAGAATAAATTTAATCTATATTAACTATGGTTAATCTTCATTCCGACCCTCTCGCAATGTAAGGGATGACTTAGCTCATCCCTTACATTGTGAGAGGGCCGGTTAGTCGTTCACTGCTAGTCGTTAGCAGTCTCTAACCTTTCTCTCCTTCTAACCTGAAAGTTTAATCTTTATATACAAGTCATAATTTGCAAACTCATATCTTCTTCTTCGGGGGGGGGGGAGATGTACAATTTAATAGTTTTTAAAGACCCAAAATTTCCCAAGAGGATTAGTATTTGATAGAACGGCAGATAGACCCGTCACAGAAGGATTTGTTGTAGTTTTCTGCTCTTCAGTTGTAAAACTCTTTAAAATGTTATGAAATCTCCTCTTTAAAATTATTTAACCTAATAGTTTTACCTTTAAGCTATCGCTAAATACCCGCGAAGAAATTTAAGTGCAGAGATATTTTAATTCATTTTATCAACCTGGAAGATAAAAAGGGAAAAATCTCTAAAATCAAATACTTTTCTGCTTAAGGGAACCAGGATATGCTCGGAAGAGTAAAATGCCAAAATTAAGACCCTTTGTTTATGAGATATATATCTTTTAAAATTTTCAATAGAGAGTACATATTTTACGTTCTTAATAAAGATAATTTAATTATTCTGTAGAACTACAAAAATAACTTTTTAGTTCAAAAGTTTTTTTCCCTACTTAATTTAAGTAATACATAATTTTTGAGAACTCATAATACATGCTTAAGTTTAGGTACCATTTTTTAAAAAAGTATCTTTTTTTATGCAAAATATTTTTTACACATATATAAAACAATACACAAAAGAGAGTGAACCTAATTTTTTAGTGAAAATTTAGTATAGTTTCTTTTAAAAAATTATAAAACTTAGAAATTTGGAAAATTTCTATTTTTCTGCTTTTTTTATGCATAAAACGATTTTTAAAAATGTAGGCACTATTTTAATAGAAAAAAAAATTAGGTTCACTATATGCATAGGCATATTTTATAGAAGTATAAAAAATCTGGAATCTTATTGCAATATTTTTTTAAAAAAAATGTACCTAAATGCAACAAAATATGCTTTTGAGAAAAAGTAAAAAAAAAAAAAACTATGAGTCAAAAGGGGCGTGGTAATTTGTTTACATTTTTATTTTTAATACTTTAAGGGCTATTTTATCAACAAACATATAAGTATTAAAAATTTTGGGTTCAGAAAAATATGCACTATTTTTTAGAGCTAAAATTGAAAAATCGATTTTTTGAAAGTATATGATGTCCTGGTTCCTTAATTCTGCAGTTTCAAGAGTTTGTGGAAGTAATCTTAATGTCATTCTTAAAATCAAAAGCTCTCTGGCATTTGCAAAAATCAAGATATTCTATTTAAATTTCAAAAGGAAAAAGTCTTAACATGATTGGAATAAATTCAAAAAGTCCTGGTCTAATTCTAACAAAAGTTTAAAAAAAATGTAAAAGTGGGGACTACTTTTATTTCTGAATTTATTGTTGATGATAAATTGTTTTTAAAGGTAGAGAGTAAAATATATTTCAGGAATATTTTGTCTGGAAAGTAATTTTTGACAAATGCCTCGAATTTGAAAGCTGGAAAAGAAATCTTTTCTTACGGTAGACTACACTTATTCTGACAAATGAATTCGTAAGCCACGTGTTTGTGGCGTACGCTTAGAAAAGTATAGAAACTGTGGAATTTTCAACCATTTTAAAATAACATCAAAACTGAGTTTTTTGAAAACTTAAAGTATTTAATCAAAATCTATGATATAACAAAGAATTGCTACTCGTTTCACATGATATTAATAAAAAAAAAAAAGAATTAAAAAAAGGTCTTAAAATACAACGACAACTTAAAATGCTCTAAAATAAAGTGCTTGCAATATTTCATTAAAATTAGTGCATATATATATATATATATATATATATATATATATATTTTTTAACTATAATGCACCTATAAAGCAAGAATATTTAATATGTTATTGTAATGAATTTAAAGAATTCAAAGATAATTATCACCAGTAAGTTATTACTGGTGATCTCAATATTGTAAAAGACAATAATCTTAGAAATATAATGAATAAAGGTACTAGTTTTAGGCTTATGATTTCCAATAATAATAAAATTATCAAAAATCAGTTATATAATGATATTGAGCAATTCATTTACAAAATTGCTATTAAATATACTAGGCCTATAGAGGCATTCACAGAGTTTGTTGTTGTTGCTTATGCCACCTGATCGACAGTAACATCAGATCAAGGTTCACGAAATTCATCGCGGCGAAGGGCTAGAATTTTACGCCTGTCGCTTAGCCTAAGCTTTGAGCCCCCCAAGGGGGTGACAGTGCGATTTTTCTCACGCAACACGATAGATGGCGACACCGTTCGGACCCACAGATTTAACGAGCACGTTCTCCGTTTTGTACTCGGCGGGCTTTTGGTGGCATCAGGCATCGAACCCAGGCCTTCCGGTCTGGGATGCTCTAACCACTAGGCTACCCACGGCCCTAGAGTTTAAACGTAACTGAGTTTAAATGTAACATTCACAACAGATTAATAAATATAACTTTAGTACAGATAATAACATCTTTTTTAATAATATTAAAAATCAGATTAAAAAATTACAAAATAAATTTATTATAGTTTATATTGATAAAGTGCCCGGAAATGTTGCCTTCATTTGTAAATACTATTATAGTTTAATGCTGAACAAACATTTTGAAAATAATACAGCTTTTATTAGGTCATCAATTTCTGATAGAGAAATAAATAATCGAATTTTGGCTTTTCATAAACAATTAAAAATACAAATTAATAATAATTTTAAATTTCCACATGTATTTCTTACTCCTAAATTTCATAAAGATCCAGTAAAGTTTAGAACAGTTACTAATGGTTTTAATACATATAACAGCAAATCAGGCAAAATTCTACATGAAATGTTACAAGATACAATAAATAATCTAGAAACTTCAGCCATTCTTAAAAGTAGTACATAACTTATTGCACAAATTAAAGATAAAAAGATATTTTCAGTATTTAGTTTAGATTTTGAAGATCTTTTTAACTCAATTAATATTGGTGATATGATAAAAACACTTGTAAAATTACATAAAGATAATTTGTTTACAAATGTCAAATATGATAGATTTGGTTCTCTACTTAGGTTAGTTCTAAAAGAGAATTATGTTTATCATAATGGTAATTATTTATCAACAGATTAAGGGTCTACCACAAGGTGGCCCAGCTAGCAACTGTCTTGCCAATTTATATTTACATTATTTTGAAAATAGTTTCACAGACAACTTAGAATATTACTTTTTTCGTTATATAGATGATAGAATCATTTTTGGCAAGCAAGACAACTTTAAACCTAATATTAATTTTTATCCACAATATCTTAATTTAATACAGACAAATAGTAACAATTATGAAGCAAATTTTCTTGATATAGAAATTAAATTAAAAGATAATGAAATAGTTACTAATATTTATGATAAACGAGAAGACTTTAATTTCAATATTATTAAAGTACCGCATTGGGAGAGTAATGTGCATGTATCTATATTCAGAAATATTGTTATTAATTACACACTACGCAATAAATTTCTAGTTTCTAATAAATCAGAAAAAATAAAAAACTATAAACATTTTACTAAATACTGTTTAATTCAAAACTACCCAATTAATTTTATTAATAGATATTTAAATAAAGAAATTCTAAATAGTAAGGATTAAATTTCCATAGTTTTAACAGGTTAATATTATAGATTTATTATTCTTCCTAGATAGTTTTAAATACCCCCGATTTCTAGTTTTAGATAAAATTACTTTTTTAAAATTTATTATAACTTTTAAATCATATTAGAGTCTCTAAGATAATGGTAGTATGTTTACAATTCTTATTTTATTATTTCTATTATTTTCATACTTTTGCTAAGTGCTATTTTTCAGCCATTGCTTTGTTTTGAAATTGTATTTGGGTCCAGAATCTGGCAATAACTTGTTTATTTCACTCAGATTTAGTGTGGGCTCTGCATTTCTGTATGCAATTTTTAGGTAAGTTACCTTATTCTTATAATGGATTTAGATTTCCTATCCATTATTTCCATTTGGTTTTTGCTCGGTATTATTAACAGAAAGGGGGAAGGGTGGCTGGCCAAAAAGCAAGTTCAACCCCACTTTTATACAGAGAAAATTTTTTTAAGAGGAATTTTTTTTGTATGCAAGCTGTCCTAAGTCAGCTATGTTGATAATACTGTAGCATCCATTCTTTTATATTTTACTTTGTTATTTCAATTCTTCATATCTCCTTTTAAATTCTGTTGTCTGGTTATCTAGCAATTGCTATTCTTTTAAGTATTAATCATGTTAATTCATCTCTCTCTTGTAGAGAAATTTTGATTATATATATATATATATAGTCAAAATTTCTCTACTAGAGAGAGATGAATAAACATTAATCAAAACTGATAAAAAATTGAAATTACAAGTTAACCAGTCAATAGATTTTAGAAAAGATATATGAAAAAATAAAAATAATAGTTTTAAATATAAAAATATGGATACTACAGTATTATAAACATTTCTGACTTAGGATAGCTCATGTATAAAATAATTTATTTATATATATGTACAATCAATTGACCAAAATGGATAATACAGTGGAATAGCCAAATATCTAAACCACACTGACCACAGTGCTATAAATATAACACAAGATATACTATACCATAAAATACATCAAAATCATTTGATTAGAAGAGAAAGTTTTGAAAAATAATCATGAGTTGTAACATTATTGATTGCAACAATAGTTATATCTAGCTAGTTAATAACATCTCTATATGTATGAACAATCAAAATCCTTCAATTCTGACATTAATTAGCACAAATCAGCCTTATTTAATGCATGAACTTGCATATCACAATAAAATAAATATAAACATAATGTATTTATTATCCTACAAAACAAAGAAATGAAAAAATATGGGATTGATAACCAAGAACAATACCGAAATATAAGTAATTATACATGAAGTGAAATAACAAAATATCTAAAACACATTTACCACAATGCTAAATACAACGCAAGATACATAATATCATAAAATATATCAAAATCTTATGTATGTATGTGTGAATGAATGAAAAATATATAATACATCTAAAACATGAAAGAATCAAGAATAAAAAAATATAGCAATCACAAAACAACATATTAAATATTTAAAAGGAAAAGAGTGATTCAATTAAAGGAAAGAAAAAGGAGCCCATCGAAACAAAAAGCAATTTCGGACTTAAGACTGGATAAGTGGAGCTAACCAAATAGCCCTAGGGTAGAATAAGTATATATATATATATATTGAAACATATATGCATGTAATTTACATATATTACAGTGACTTATTTTGGCACAATTATTTCTTTTTGCTTAGATCAATAATCAAATAATAATCAACATTTAAAATCTAAGTTAGATTTTTCAAATTTTTTTTTATTATCTTGGTAGAAATAACTTTTTCCCCTCAAAAATTAAAAACATTTATAATAAGGATGTTATTATCTCGACATGCTAAAATGTATGTCATAGTTGTGAACATGGGTGGCGATCATGTGTTTGGGACCGGATACATTCAAAGCTCGTCGTAAGGAATAATAGACGACTGCACATTAAATGTCACTGATGTCAAATATAAAGGTCAGGTCACGTGACATGGTGCTTATTACTTATTTTTCTCGAGTGATATCACGATAGAGAGCGTGCTAATATACTTTTCTCACATTGAGCTTCGTAACTGTAAGCATATGTTTATAAAAACTTTTTATGACTAGTATTTCCCATGCATGTGTATATACATATTTCTCGTTAATGAAACTTACCATTCATAAATTTTACCACCTATATCATTTTTTTCTTTATCTATAATGAAACCCCATGTTTTTCTGTGAATCTGATTTTTCATCTAAAATTTAGCCTAAATTTCAAATTGTGTAAAATTCTATTTGTGAATTTCTGAGTCACGAGGATTTAAAACAAATAGGATCCCCCTAATTTAAAATGAGTATTTCAAATATTTGGGGTTGAAAAATTCCATTCAACATTTTCGAAATTTTTTAACTCCAAACAAAAGATACTTTTTTCTAAATTTTAAAAACAAAATATTGAAAAAGTAATACTCCATTGAAAAAAAATTATTAAATACAATTATGTGTGAAAAGTATGAATTGTAATATACCACATGTTTATTTTCTTTAACTACCAACGTCATAAAATCCTTAAATGTGAAATTTCAAGTAGTTCCTCCACTAATTTTTCTGGGGGGAAATATTCTATGTCCAATCCTACGATCGTAAATTGAAAAGTCTTAAGGGGCCATATATTAATCTACCAATATTTAATCATCAAATCACTTAAGACGCTATGTTTAAAAACGAGAAAAATATAAATTATTCGTGTAAGTTATTTAATATACATCCCAACCCTAATTTCCGAATTCCTCTGACAGACTGAAAATTCCAAATATTTCTGGAATTAATTATAAGATTTGGAGGAAATTTTGAATAGGAGGTATTTAGATCCTCCTCTACCTGATTCTACAAATAAATTAGCTTCTACATAAACGGAGAAATTCTGTCTTAAAAGTTAAAAGTTAATCTATTAACACTATAACCTTTGGTATCATTTGAGCATTTATAAATTATTCTAAGTTTATTTTGTTGTTAACCCCTTAACTGCCGATTAAAGTTACACGATTCGCTTCCCAGTGTGCCACCGTTTTTCATATGTGCGCACGTATGTGGTGTAATGAACAGAAAAGGAGAGACATAAATGTAAGCAAATTCTTCTCTGAAATAAGTAAATCCTTTGCAAACACTGTCAGGTCATTTTATTTCTATCCAAAGCCTTCAGAATAGTTTCACTGATAGCAGCGCAAAGAAAAGGATCATATTCCGGAAAGACGTATATACATGCCAGGGCCAGTTAACTCAGGGATTGAGCGAGGTGGATTGATACACCGGCGGCAGTTAACCCTGTAAGAGGTCATATTTTTTGACCCAGAATCTTAAGAAAAGGCATATTTTTTTATTGCATATAACTAAGCATAATACTTAAAAGAAGGCGAAAATGGGAGAATTTATTTTAATTTTCAATTTTAAAGATTTCACACTATTGCTAAGAAGAATGTTACATATATCTTAAAAGAATTTCTCTCACAGTTATGAAAAAATTTCATATTGTTACCTCTTTTTCAAACAATTGAGGGTTTTATGTGTGTGTGCGCATATATATATTCAGACACAATTTGAATCATGGTGTAATATTAAGTCTTACATTGCAATGGTGATAGAAATAATATCTGCTTTTTTGGATTTTCTTTTCATTTTCATTTCTTCTCAAGCCCAGTTCTTTTTAGAATATTTTGAAGAATTTAAATTCCTTCCTTCAATGAAAAATTCTCACCTTCCCCATGTCGTGGTCCGAAGGGGTTGTGGGTGTAAGAGGATTCGGGGAAGAATCAGACATGATCTTACGAATAGCTACTTTTTTCTATACTTAACACTTTATGAAAATATACAACTTTATAGCTTAACTCTAGGAGCAATCTGAAATCCTAACACTTAATCTGATATATAAGATAATTCAAAATCACTTAGCTTCAGTCGGAGCTCCTTGTGACGATCCTTCTCGAACCGCGACAGCTCGGTCAGCTCCAATGTTATTTACTTCCCCAACTCTTGGTGGATTTTATGAAGAATATTAATCTCAGGACGCGTGACCTCCCAATCGCAGCTCACCTTCTCTTATTCTTAGATTTCACGATTAAGGATCAACGATTAATTATTAACCTTACATACCCAATGCCAAAGTTTAAATAGTAGCTATATTTGCATAAAACCAAGTAATCTCAACAGAAAGCGATTTTTAAACTAAAATCACAATTAAAGAATACTTTCCCCAAGAGGATTAGTAGAAGAACGTGAATAGCACCCGTTACAATCACAAAAAAGAAAAGAAAAAAAAGCTGGATGTGTGTGAGATAAGTATTTCAGTACCATGAACAAATTGCATCTCCTAAAAATATACTCTAGCGCTAATAGTCTCACTATAGGAATCAAAAATATGTGCAAATAAAAGATAAAAAGAAGTAAATATCGGTGCCCGCGTAACGCGTTTTAAAGTATGACATCTTGCTTAAAGTAATGGCATCTGCTTTTACTAAAACACTTGTAGTGTTTGTTCTAGTGAACGGAAAATATTAAACTTGGTATTTTAATACAGCTTATAAGATGGCGTATAAAATAAAATCATTAAAAATATTCGTCAATTTTCGGCAAAATTCACACTTTTAGGGTAGTCGGATACCTTAAAGATATTTCTTTTAATTTAAATTCATGTCTTCAGTAAAATTTGTGATTGAATTGATTTTAATTGAAATGTTTTGAGAAAACAAAAATAAAAAATATATTATAAATTTGATAAAATATATAGGACACAAGAAATATTTCATATCACAACAAAATTACAAATTCAATAAAATGTACAAAAGAAAAGAAATATTATTCATTCAAGAATATATTTAAGAAAAATGAAAGATTCACATATATAGTTTGAAAAGTGTGTTACCTAAGGGATCTGTGTGTTCACAATTTTTCTCTCTTTCTTAAAATTCCCGCCAAAGTATAGAAACAAGAATGTACTGCGAAATTCGCTCTATTTCTGGTCTTTTTCTTTATCGTCTTTGAATTTTGAAAACTAGGATTGGCTGAAAAATGGGTATCTTATAATTTATTACATTTTTCCTTATCTTAAGCATACAAAGAAGCGGAAGTTCGATTACAAAGAGACATTTTATTACCATACATTTTCAAAGTCTAGAATTTCAGATATTTCCGGCAACGATCTTGACCCAGGAGCTCATGTTCCCAAAGTGGTCTATATCGACCCCTCAGTGGTCTATGACGACATGCAAAGTAGTCTACATCAGCGAAAAAATAATTTGAGGGGCCATGATGTGTAAATGGGGGTCTACAATAAAGGCTCTCATTAAACCAGATCGAGATTTTAATTTTAAAAGAAAATTTATTGAAATGGAATGCAGATTTTGCTCTATTTAATAAATTTATTTACTGAATTTAATGAGGTTAATTTGCAGTTACTAGGTGATAGAATAAATTTTATGAAAACAAAGACCATCATTTCAGCATTTTTTGCCAGAATTAAGCTAAAGGAGTTTAATAATGGACGTCGAAAATTTCCCCAGTTTCTCAATTGACTACAATCTGCGAGGAAAATGACGTTTGAATCTACGTTCTGCGTTTAAATGACCTTTTTTCAGATTTTGAAACTAGGTTTGAGAATGCTTTGACTACAGTAATTAACCCAGTATAGACAAGGAATTCATACGGCCACATTGAAAAAAAATTGTCAGATTACAAGAGAAACTGATCGGAATAGGAAGTAATGAGAATCTTAAAGTACAGTTTAAAAACGGATGTCAGAGAGAGTGAGAGAACAATTTTGTCTTTAAAAAGACATACCTGTTTTTTATCCCGAATTATGGAGTTTTGTGAGAAAGTTTTTAAAGAAAGAAAAAGACTGGGCACTCCTCATCGAAGAGACTTAGGGTTAAACCTGACAAGATTGATGCCAAATGTTGAAAATTTGTTATTAAGGTATCCGACTACCCTAAAATTGTAAATTTTGCCAAAAAAATTGACACATATTTTTAATGATTTTATTTTATAGGTCATCTTATAAGCTGCGTAAAAATACCAAGTTTATTATTTTCCGTTCATTAGAACAAAAACTACAAGTGTTTTAGTAAAAACAGATGCCATTACTTTAAGCAAGATATCATACTTTAAAACGCTTTTTACTCGAAATATGTTTTTTTTGAAAATGTTCAAACGGGGACAGCGATTGCTAAAAAAGTTTTGAAAATAATAAACTGAAATTTTTTGTGTATGTTCTGTATAATAGTAGAATTGTTTTAACTTTCAGATTTATCAATCACTGTTTTATTACAAAATTTACAGTCCCTTATGTTAATAAAATAGTGTTATTTTAAGCAATTTCATATAATAACTAAGATAAAGTGCTCTAGTTTTTATAAAATTTAAATTATCTCTTATTCTGAAAGTCATTTCAAAAATGAATAATAAAGTAACACATCAGAATAGAAAAATTGAAAATTTGTTTATAAACTTTTGGTACAGAATGGGCTCCATTTATGTTATTTTCTGTAAATTTTTACCTATTTTTTTCCATTTTAGTAACAATAATTTCTTTTTCTCTTCTTAATTTTAGCATATTTTTCTTGAAATATACTAAGCAAATCTAAAAACTACAAGAAATCTCCATATCTCCATATTTTGTAAAAAAATGCTTTCGAGTAGTCAGTACCTTAAAACACCTGATTTATCCCTTCCATAATAAACATTTGTTTGTTGATCAGTTATTTTACCTATTAAATAAATTTTGATTTAATCTACCTCCGAAAAATAGTTCTTCATATATTTATGTGAGGTATTCTCAAAGTTAATACAGGCTATTTTATAATAATAAAGCTTGAAGAAAGAGTCAAAGAACCTAATAATAAATTAATGAAAATTTGAAAACATTTGGGAATTTCTTGTGTTAACATGGAGTCTATATAAAACAAAATTTATTATAAGAATTGTTTGTTCAGAAATGCTTCACACATTAAAGTTTTCTTTTTCCTATTATCAGAATAAAAAATACAATATTTTTTAAAAAATTAAATAATTTATACAAACATAAACATATTGTTTTTATTTCATCAAAAAAAGTTTTAATTTCGTTCTAAAAATTTATTTTGCTGATATATAATCAGCGTTTCTCAAACTGTGTCGCGCGCCCCCTAGGGAGGATCGTGATAACTTTACGAGGGGGGCGCGAGCATATTGAAAAATCGAAAACAAAAGATTATTTAAAACAAATTATTAATTTACTGAAAGTAAACAGACATAATAAAAAATAAAATGCACATTTACACAGTTGTAATGCATTTATAAATGTATCAGTACTGCACAATGTATTTTATAATTAATTTAACAATACAAAGTTAAGAATAACATTAATAATTACCAATGACCCCATGGGCTTCTTGTCACATATATAAAATTATATACAAAAATTAACACTCTCTTATCTTGATAATTTCTACGGTTTATAACTAATCCCTTAACTATCGGTCAAAAGTTACGCGATTCAATCCCCAATGCCATTGTTTTCCACGTAGGCACGCGTATGTGATGTATTAGGGGAGGAGAGGGAAAATAGGAATAAAAATAAGCAAATTCTCTGAAATAAGAAAATCCTTTGCAAACACTGTCAAGTTTCTTTTATTGCATTCCAAAGCTTTTGGAATAATTTTATGGATAGCAGTGCACAGAAAAGATCGTACTTCGTAAAGACGCATATTTACGCCAGGGGTAATTAACGCTTTGGCTGATCGAGACGTTTATATACGCTGGTGGTACTTAAGAGGTTAAAGTCGTATTGTAGCTTTAGCGTCCAAATGTGTATTATTGAATTAAATATATTGTTATTGTATTGAGGGGGCGTGGTGTGAAAATTATGAGTGAATATTTACTCTCATATATTGAAACTGAGAAACACTGCACTAAACAAATATTGGCTCAAAACAAGAGTTTTAAACAATTAAATATAAATACTTTCTAAAACAGCATTTCTCAAACTGTGGGCCGTGCCTCCTTGGGGGTCGTGCTAACCCTACGTGGGGGGCGAATATATCGAAAAGTTGAAAATAAGATTTAAAATTAAAATAATTATCAATTTACTAAAAGGAAGCAAAACAAAATGCATTCAGACGTAATAAAAAATAAAATACATATTCCAACTGATATAAGATACTTATAAATAGCAAAAGTAGGAAGGCAAAAATTTTTTGATAATTAATTTATCAATACTAAATTAAAGACAAGTTAAGTAATTACTACTGACTTTTCCACGGGCTTGGCATATACAAAATGTAATCTTATCTTGATAATTTGTGAAATTTAAAATTAAAGTCTCATTTTAACTTTAGCATCGAAGTACATTGTTATTGCATTCAATACATAGTTGTTGTATGAGGAAGGGGGGGGGGGAGATGAAAATTATGACTGAAAATTGGGTCACAAATTTTGAATGTTTGATGCAACAGAAAGTGTAGTATTTACACAGCATCCAATACATT
>BMAO01031187.1:0-85983 GCA_019973975.1 Trichonephila clavata | reverse complement strand
AGTTTCACTAAAATCAACTCCAAATTTTTGGCTGTATCCTTTAGCAACAAGTCGAGCTTTAAACGCTGTTACAGTTCCATCAGCATTTTGTTTCACCTTGAATACCATCTATTACTATGGCTTTTCTGTCAGAGGATAAATTTACAAGTATCCAGGTGTTATTATTGGATAGAGATTCCAACTCTTCCTTCATAGCAGCAAGCCATTTGTCGCTATCTTCAGAAGCATTGCTTCTTTGTAGGTCTCAGGTTCTATGTGTTCTGCCAATAGAACAAAGCTGTCAAATTTGGCTGGCATCTTTAATATGGACCTGTCACGCAAATTCTGCTACTCTGCTGAACTAAGGTTTTTCTGTATCCTCAGCATTACACGATATCTCCTCCATTTCTTTTTCCACATCTGCTTCTGGTGTTTGAAGCGGCTTTTTCACTATTTCCATATCTGAGTTTTGAATATCAGTAGAAGATACATCAGGAACACAGCTAAGTTTTTTATTTTGGAATTTCACATCTCGACTCAGGATAACCTTGTTCTGATCTTTTATCCATATTCTATAACCATCTTTTTCACCACTGTAGCCAACAAAAACTCCTTTAACACTCTTTTTGTCCCATTTCCTCCTTTTTTGTTGAGGTACATGGACAAAGCACTCGGTTCCAAATACATGCAGGAGGTCAATATTGATCACTTCTTTGGAAAACCACAGTTCATAAGGGCTTTTGTCTTTAACTGATGTTGGCCCTGTTCTGTTCAACACATAAACAGACGTATTCACTGCTTCTGCCCACAGTTTCAAAGGAAGGTTTGTAGCATAAATCATAGATCTCGCACTTTCAACAATAGTTCTGTTTTCACGTTCTGCAGCTCCATTTTGTTGAGGCGTGTAAGGCATTGACATACGAGAAGAGATTCCTGATTTTTCAAGAAGACTATTCACTGTTGAATTTATAACCTCTCCTCCACCATCACTTAGCACCTCCTTGATCATATGCCCAGTATTTTTCGCTTCATTAAGAAACGTTTCAAGGCACTTGGAAACTTCATTCTTGGACTGCATGAAAAATACCCGACGGTATTTGGTGAAATCATCTTTGAAACAAACGTAGTACTTAGCACCTCCTAGAGACTGTTGCTGCATTGGACCACATACATCTATATTTATCAATTCTCTGGCGTAGTAGCCCTTTGTTTCCTTGTTCCAAAGGGACGACGACTCTGCTTGCCATAACAACATCCATCACATATTTGGCTGTCTTTTGCATCCCTTTTATTTGATATTTTCTCAGTATATCCTTAACATGAGCCTTGTTTTGATGACACAGTCTTTCATACCACAATTGTAAGGATTGGTCTGCCGAGGCAACACATACTTCAGCAGCAACACATACTTTTGGATAAAGAACACGTATTTCTAATGCATACAAGCCATGCACAGTTCTTACTCCTTTCAAGCGCACTCTGCATCTCTCAAGAGGGAACACTCATCTTTTGATGCCTGGAACTTGAAACCCCTTTTTAAGGTCTGACTGATAGAAAATAGATTTTTACTAATGTCAGGAACATACCACACCTCTGTCAGATGATGCTTCTCCCATTTACTATTGACCTTAATTTCAATATTCACAGTTCCATGTCCATAAGCCACAATTGCATCACTATTTCCACATATACTGGCTTAGGTGAGACAAATTTAGTGAAGTCCACAAAATAATTTTTGTGCTTAGTCATGTGAGCAGAAGCTCCACTGTCGGCAATCCACACTTCACTTTCTGGAACACCTTCCACAGTACACACAAAAGCATCACCTTCAACTTTTGGTTTACTTCCTTTCTTCCAACAGTCCTTAGCAAGATGACCTGGTTTACGACAGACGTAACATTTTCTCTCAGGTTTCTTGAAAACTTTCTTCCTAGTAGCAACCAGGGCTGTGGAATCTGTTGACTTTGAAGGTAGCCTCATTTCAATAAGGCGAAGTCTTTCAGTTAATTTATTGACTGATCTCTCCTCTATGGGAACTGACTCCCAAACACTCTTGAACTCAAAATATTCTGATGGCAATGTAGACATGATTCTGCTCATCAGCAGGAGATCCGGCAATGTTGTTTTAGCAACACGCCTCAGCTCGTCGTTTAATTCGCTAAAGTTCCTTTGCAGCTTTGCAATATGGCTTGCAATATCATCCTCCAGTTCTTTTTCACTGCGAAAAAACTTCTCCATCAAACGATCGAGTCGTTGCCCGGAACTCTGCTCATATACCGACAGCAACTTTTCCCACACACTTTTAGCTGTGTTGCAAACCGATGTCAATTCAGCATTGCTGTCATCCATATTGCTCACAAGAATCAGTTGTGCCAGGGAGTCATCTTTAATGAAAGCCTTCTGCGCTTTCTCATACGCAGCAATTGCTTCAGCTGAAGCCTCGGCCGGTAATCTTGGGCATTCCCGATCTCCACAAACAACATCATGAACATCGTGATGTCGCAACAAGAGTTCAATTTGCCGCTTCCATTTACTCCAATTTGCAGCTCCCACAAGCTTTTCAATATGAGCTTTGAATTCCATTTCAGTCTCTGTACACGTGCTTAGGCCTAACAAACACACGCGGTGTTTTAACTTATAATTTTTCTTTCAAAAAAAAAAAATAATCTTTTCTCCACGAAGACACTTAACAAATCTCAGGGATTCCTGGGCCCATAACCTGTTGCAGAAATACTTTGCAGTAGGATTTATTAAGTGTAGATTCTAAGCACCTTGAAAGCACACAGCAATCATTACATCAGAAAAGGTAAACACTAAAGATGTTGCCAGATGTAACGAAACGATTACAATTTATTTGATTATTTCAATAAAAATGACACAAATACGATCGAATGAAAAATAAGATTTATTTTCATATGCAGCCAATGTTGCCACTCAGTACCTCAAAAAAGTAGTTGTTAAATAGTTGCCAGATTGATCCGATGTACGAAAAAATTTCCTCAGCTGAATTAAATCGTAAAAATAAATGTAATCGTCACATGAGCTTTTAAGATTTTGAAGAAAAGTGAAAACTATGATAAAGGAATCGTTTGCTTGAGCTAAAAAATAAAAAAATTTCAGAAAAAACATTGCTATTCTTGTGAAGTTTTGATTATCTTATAAATTTATGGTATTTTTTGTCATAAAAAAGACAAAATACTGCGTCATAAAGCATGAATATTTTTTGTTTTGTTTTGATTCTAAAAACTGTATTAAAAAGCAAAATTGTGTAAGAACATGTAATCTATCCATCGCTTTTTTTGTTTTGTTTTAAACTAGTATTCCTCAAAAAACGTTTGTACTTGTTCGGTAGGATTGTGCATTGGGCTTTATCCAAATTTTTTTATTTATTATAAAAGTTCTCTAAGTAAATATAATAAACTGAAGTAACTTATATTTTTTAAAAAAAATAATAATGGAATATATTTGCATAATTTATATATATTAAAGAACCATGCCCTCTCTAATAAAACCAGATATATCATGTTCTAATCTTAATGGCCAAATTGGTAGACTTTGAAATCTTATGTAATCAGAATCAACCACGAATCATGTGATTATGGAATGCGGCATTCAATAAAATGAAATTAACTTTGTTTTTATGAAAACTGTTATCCTGCCATAATGAACACTTTTTTAGTCTTTAAAATCGAATTAAATTTCAATACTGTAGCGTTTAAACTATTTACTTATTTTACAAGTACTTTTTAGCTTTTTTAGCAAACTTTTTTGTTTTAAAACATTACAAACATTTTTATTATTATTATAAAAATATTTATTTCATCAATAACATAATTTCTAGCTGGTGATTTTATTCATATAGTAAAACTCTGTAACTATTCTGTAAAACTCTAAATTTTCTCCTTTAAAAAAAGTTCACAGTTATTTGAAGTTTCTTTGAAAAATTCAGTTTCAACTATTTTTAATTTTTCTCATGGAGAAGTAAATAAATATTTTGAAACACTTGATGTGATGTTTTTGTAAATGAGAAAAACTATTGTCTCTAAAAGCATTATTTATTTTTTTAATTTGTAGAATATTTAAAGAATTATAAACTTTCTTAACAGATAACTGCAAATTTAAGGAAACTAATATATAAAAGAAAGAGTTTGTGTGTGTGTGTTTCACCTATTCCGACCAAATTAAGCAACCCAGGAGTATGAAACTTGGCATGTAGAAGCTATAGGTCGTTATGCTATTAACCTCGAAGAGTTTTTTTCGAAATTTGCTTTAGATTTTTTTAAAATTCAATTTTTATGCGATTTTTCAGCTAAATGGAGATATGACGTCATCAGCCATGTCAAGTCTTTGCGAAAATTAATATTTTGAGCAGTTTTGGAGGGGATTTAACCACATTTAACTGTAAATATATTTATTTTAGTTGTATTTATTCATTTTTTTTTAACTCTTTGTGGAGGAATTACATTTGTTTTTCGAAAAAATAGTCTTAAAAAAATGTTTTTCTAAATTTTATTTTTCCGATTGGCAACACTAATTTGATAACAGTAGATATTTTCGTATTTGACTTCCAACGTATTATATCTTTTTCGTTTCTTTAAAAAAAAGGATGTTTTTTTTATACAACTTTTTCAGACTAAATAATCATTCTATGCTGATGGAATGGGGTAATATGTACCATTAAAGTGTACTAATTACTAATATTCAGGCGATGTCATTTGGTTCTAAGTTTAACTTAGGCGCCGAAAACCTGTGCCATGATATGAATCTCAGATGGATTGTAATCAAGTTAAGTTTATCCACCGTATTGAATTTGTGTAACTGTGTATAATTTTTGTTCAAATTATTTCTTATTTCCTTTTGTGGTTTGTAATAATGCATGTTGATTGCGTAATGGAACAACTACCCATCTTGCAAGGCCTAAAGCTACTATTTTTATTGTTGTAACCACTTTTAAAAATATTTACTTTCCATAAAATGTTCTATTTCATTTTATGCTCCTGATTTATCTTAGCTGTACTATGATTATCAAAAAAGCTTGATTACACTCTTCAAACCTTTTTGCTGTATCTGAAAATTTTTTTGTAACCCAAGCACAACCATAGACTGATAATACCACCAACATTTAGGTTAGAAAGAATAAGGAGAAGCAAATGTGCAAACCCAAGGTCCTTGCAACTGTTTTGTACCATAATCTTAATTTTCTTTTGTTTTTGATAACCTTTTACTTTAAATTAATGCTATGTTTTCTATTTTAGTGTCTCGCACATACTCACATATTATTACAAATTGGCAATTGTTGCAATAATACATCAGTACCTTTTCTTTTTGTTATAAGCTACATTCTGGTACTATTTTGCAACATCGATGAAACATGGAATTAGCCGATAAAGGAAAAAAGCAATAACCTTTTTTGGTACTTGCGTATTATTGCCAACTTAATTAATAACTCACCAAATTGGCAACCATATGCTTCATTTCATGTAATGTCGCCAATAGGTTGCGATAATATGGAAGTACTATAGAAAATGACACTCCATTCAAACTAATTGGGATTATTAGATTGCCAATATTGTGATTTAAATTAGAATTTATGATACTTACATATAAGTGTCATCACAGCCAAATTGGCGCCATGCTAATCGCTCCTTGATATCAAAACAACAAAGATTCTGTGTTTGTGTTTTTATGTGAAAAAAAAAATCAGTCGGATTTTGTTGGGATATAGTGTGATTTGTGTGTGTGTGTGTGTGTGTGTGTGTGTGTGTGTGTGTGTGTGTGTGTGTGTGTGTGTGTGCTTAGTGCCAGTTTGGCTGCGGTGATGCTAATACGTAAGAACACGAAGGCTAATACGAATTTTTATTAACGTATGAGATTTTCTGACATTTTCTTTTTGTTCTGAGCTGTTTATTGTAGTTTCGTCAAAATTAGACTTTTATTTGTATATTTAAGGTTTCTACTTTGATTGCTATAATAGATGAATTTTGGTTTTTAAAACTTAATCCGTGCGAAGAACGGGCATTTCATATATAAAAGAAAGAGTTTGTGTGTTTCACCTATTCCGGCCAAATTAAGCAACCCACAAGTGTGAAACTTGGCACATAGAAGCTGTAGGTGATCATGCTATTAACCTCAAAGAGTTTTTTTTTTGAAATTCGCTTTCGATTTTCACTAAAAATATTATAATTGCTACAATAGATAAATTTGTTTTAAAACTTAACCCGTGCGAAGAACGGGCATTTCAGCTAGTGTGATATAAGAATAGTTCCAACGTAGCTCATGCGTGTTGTAGAAGGCTACTAAAATGAGAAAAACAGATACACCAATAAAGGTCTACGACAGGGGTTGGGTTGTCAGGCCACTTTTTGAAAGCCGCATGGGGCTCTTCAGATTTCTATCTCATGAATTATTAAAAAACTATTATATCTATTAAAAATTATGTTATTGTTTTCCTTTGTAATTATCTATTAAAAAAATTTTACCTTAAAATTACAATTAAACCTTTTGCCGGTTTGAGATTTCTGTATTAAATTGTTTTCCATAGAAAATTTTTACTATAAGAATCTTTAAAAATATTAAAAAAATTAATTCTAAAGTAGTAACAGTCTAATGCAGTGATCGGCAACCGATGGCATGCTTGCCACATGTGGCGTAATTCTCAGCAGCCCTCTGCACAGCTCGGCAAATTATTGTAAATTTTGAAGGGATGGAAATTGATAATTTTGTGATGGACTTTATCTGACAATTGCCTTCAGAGAGAGAGAGAATTATATTTACGTAGTTACGTAGCATTGCAAAGCTGCACAAGGGCTATTAATGACGGACCTCGTTATTTTGAACCATGTTCAAGTGAAGAGTACGACTCCTGAGCTGGCGCCCTTTCCCCTCTCCTAACTTCCACACCACATTAACGAGTGGACGTTTGAGCCCCGACAGATGTCACGTGCATCAGCGCATCTGCACGGCAGGTCCTTAGTGGTATTAGGCTGGAACTCATGACAAGTTGGCCACGAGCACGTTATCTTGCTTCCAACTCAAACGAAATAAAAAAAATCTTGTTCATGTGTAATTGCATTATTATTATGTTTTTATTTCTTGAATAAACCATAGGTAAAAAATAATCAAATGAGTAAATGTTTTTAAGACCGCTCTCAAAAGCAACACGAGGGATGTTGGTGGTGGACATCGTATTTTGCAAAACGGTCGAGTAACGGAAAAGACCGAACCTGGTAACTAACTCTCCAAACTTCCCCAGCGCATCAAAGAGATAACTTTGAGCCTTGGCAGAGTTAACATGCATCATTTTCATTACAAGTCGAGTCTTCAGTGGCATCAGGACTCAAACCAATGACACAAACCCCAAGAATTCGGGGCCCTGTCCACTAGGCTCTACTGCCGCCACTCAAAAACAATTTTAAAAAAGAAAATATTTTTCAAAAATAAACATTTTAAGAATTACTGAGAAACAAGCATTTCCCTTCAGTTTTCTTACAACTTCATTTTTTTAATTCATAGTTCCGATTTTCCGCTCGTATTCCAGAAAACATAGAAAAAAAATACGCTTTTTTAAAAAAAGAATATTAAACAGATTTAAATAGTATTTTCAGCTATTTTTCACCAATTTAAAGTTTTGTGAAAAAATCTTTAAACATTTTTATAGCATATATTTTTTTTTAAAAAAAATTAGTTTTCCTGAAAAAAAATAGAAGAAACTATCAGTGTGTGAAAAATATAAAACCCAAAAGCCATTTGAATAAAGCAAAAGTATCTATTTCAGAACGTAGTTTTACAAAATCTGTTGATGAAGTCCGAGTAAAATTGTTGTGTAAAATAAAAACTATGTAGTTCAGACACGGCTACGGTCTCCGAAAATTGGAGAAAATTTCCATTTCAGCTGGTGTGTGTCAGTTAAGATTCTACAGGCAAAAAGCAACACCAGAATCCAAAACAAGGAATTTTTTTTAATTCTATTACAGTCAGCATAAACACACATTTTTGAGACGGATAGAAAGGTACTAAAATTATAGACGGTGTTTAAGTTACCGCTTAAGTGCTCAAACCACAGTCAATCTGTTAATTAGCCAGGAAATATGCACATTAACTAGAAAGATTTGTTAAAGAGCGGAAAATGTTTCGTTTCTCAAATTACTTAGATAACCTGCACATTACCAACTAGACACTTGTTACAGAGAAAATAAATTCTTTGGTGGAACAACAGCAATGTTTATGTACAATTAAATTAGTTGTTGTTTGTTCATTTATTTAATATCTCAGGAATCATATTAATACAATAAAACAATCAACACGTTAAAGCAGGGGTCGGCAACCTACGGCACACGGTATAATTCTCAGTGGCACTCTGCACTACTCAACATATTTGTAAATTTTTGAGGGGATGGAATTTGATAAATTTGTAATGAACTTTATTTGACAAACATCTCCAGAATTATGGACATTGACGGAATTGCGAAAAATTTGAAAGATAGCTTTAAAAATAAATTTACAGCTATTTTGTAAATTATTGAATGCCACTGCTGGCGAGATTTAATTGTTTGAAAGTTACGTGAACTCTGCTTTCCGCTTTTGATTTTGCATATCTAACAAGTAAACTCTTGCAAGTAAAAAATCTTTCCTGGTATATTTCGAGTCCTCAAGGAAATTGTTTACCAACTAAATGCTCAGAATCGTGTCAAATTGAAAGTTACAAATTATACCCCTAATTTTGTGATATAAAAGTAGAGCGGTGCCAGCACTAGGTTCGCATTAAAAATTTTATTTATCTTTTTATTTAATTATAATGAAGGAAAATATTTATATTTTATGTTGTCTATTTCTTATTTAAACAAATATGTTTAAAAATACATAATATATGCGCAATTTTAAATTTTTGTTGAAGAAACAGTTATATATATATATATATTGAGCTGTTTATTTTTATGTTAAGCAATATTTTAAAATGATGTAAAATTAATACATAATAAAACCATAAATATGTATTGTATAGACTTCTATTCTCTAACTCTGTATGAATTATCTCGTGAATCGAATTGTTTCAAAAATGTCCTACTGAGTGGCATGCTGAATCCTATTGGTAGATTGGCTCGGCACGCCACAGCTAAAAGATTGCCGACCACTGCATTAAAGGAACCGGGACAGCATACACATTCAAAAAAATCGATTGTTTCAGTTTTAGTATTAAAAATTGTGCATATTTTTTAAATCTTAAAATGTATAACATTTAACCATAAAATACGGGGGGGGGGGGAGTAATTGACAAAAATGTAAATAAATGTTTACAAAAAAAAAAAAAAAAAAAAAATGTTTAGTTTTTTTCACTTTTTCTCCAAAGCATAATTTTTTGCTTTTATAGATGCACTTTAAAAAAAAAAAACTATGGAACTATATGATTCCAAATTCTTTTTACTTCTATACAGAATGCTTGTGCATGTAGTGAACCTATTTTTTTAGTAAAAAAAGTACATAGTTTTTAAAAAAATAATTTTATATGTTTAAAGAAGGGGGACAAAATATAAAATTTCAATATATTGCAAAGTGTTATAATTTTTTTAAAAAAAACTCTATCTAAATATTTTACTAAAAAAATTTTTTTTACTATATTTTTTGTGTATTCTTTAAAAATGGGCAAAAGATATTTTACATATTCATGAGATATTTTTTTTAAAAAAAAGGGTACCTTAAGCATGTATTATGAGATCTCAAAAATTATTTAAAATTAAAATAAAACAGAAAAAAAAATTTAACTAAAAAATTATTTTTGTATTTCTATGGAATAATTAAAATATCTATTAAGATCACCAAAAAATCTAAGTTGTACAGGACATTTCAAGAGAAATATTTCCCATAAGCCTTATTTTTGGCATTTTACTCTTTCGAGCATGTCCTGGTTTTCTTAATCGACAGAATCAGTCAATTGAAAAAATAAAATACAAATAACCAAATGGCTTAAAATATAACTGCAATTAAGGAAATTTATATAATGTTATTTAGTTTTCGATCTCGAAATAATCAAGTTAATACAGTCGTACTCCGATTTAATGAATGCATCGGGACCGAGCATTTTGTTTGTTAATTCGGGGTTATTCGTTATATCGGGGTATAAAAAAATACAAATTCTTTGCACTTATTTTTCGAAAATTCTATTAAAAACAACAACACAAAAATATTCATAGTTTCAAATAACATACTTTTTATTCAACAACTAAAAATACTATTAGAGAATTATTATGCACCAGTTAATTGAATATTTTAAAATACTGACTAATAGATCTTCCACGATTTTTTTTATTCCTGATTCAAAAGAGTTCTTTTTCGACTTTATGCGGGAAAAAAGAAAATACTGTGTCATTTACATCCTGCTGCAAAAGGTACGTTCTCAGTTTCCAAACAATGGAAAATATTAGAAAATACAACAGTTTTAATAGGAGTTCTACTATAAATTTTATATGTAGACGGGCTGATACACACATGACCTCTGGCGTGGTATGGTTATAGCAAAAAAGCTAAATGTTTTTCTAATGAATTATAGAATATATGCACATGTATAGTTTCTAAATAGTTTTTCTTGGAATACCTAAAAGTAGAGATTGTATATAATTTAAAATAATATTCCTACAAATTCACTTTTTGGAATTTATATAAATTAATTAATCTACATGAATAAAGCAGTTAATTTTTTTTTGGAATTATTAACCGTATAGTCATATTTTACTAAGTTAAGATGAGAATTAGGAAAAATTAAAGGTTAATTTGTCACCTTGGTAGATATAGATAGGGTGATGATGAAAAGCTGAAAAAAATACTTAAGAGTTAAAATAACGAAAATTGTATGCACAAAACAGTAAAAGCAAATATTTTCCTGCTCTTCAAAGACTAAAACATAAATAAAAAGAAAATTTAAAAAATTCAAATTTTTTTCTTTATGATTGAATTAGTGCAATAGATAAATGAAACTTTTTTAAAAATCTCATTTACATTATTTTGCAACACTGAAGATGCTACATGTTAATACATCTTTGCTACATGTTAATACATTTAAAAATAAGAATATTTCTTCAAGAAAAATGTATAACATCAAAATAAGTCTTCGAAATTTTAGAAACTAAAAGCTCTACAACTGAAAAGTTATTAAAAAATGAGTGAAATTGCACTAATTTTAAAAGAAGCCAAACAGATCAAATAAGCAAAAATGCACGATTTTTTTTTTTTTTTTTTTTTTTTTTGGAATACGAATTAGTTAGAAATGCTGGAAAAAGAAGCAAAAACAAAAAAAATTTTTAATTGAATGCGGGAAAATAATAGCTTTTAAAAAATTAATAATTACTAGCCGAGAAAAAAATTCTATCAGGATATAAAAAAAATTGATGGTAAATGCTATGAAAGGTTATAAATTAAATTCCTTGATTATATTGGATATTCAAAAATTCCAATTTCCATTAATGAATATCGTCGAACAAGGAATGTTTGAAAATGTATACATTAAAAATAAAACTGAAGTAAAATGAAGTGGAAAATCACAATTAACTTCTAAGAAAAAGAATTATTTCTGATAGATTTACGAAAATTGGTACCTGAAGATTCGCTATAAAACACACGACTTACAAATTTCTTATCCTGGCTGAAAACAATTTTAACCGAAATAAGCAAAATCTTAATCAAGAATAAATTTTTTTTATGAAATTTAGAATTCTTAGAAAACGATGTAGACAGAAAGTGTGTATTCGACAATCCTTTACGTACATAAAAGTTTAAAGCGGGTTACTTTAAGGAAATCCTATTTCTCACCAATGATGTTCCAAATATTCTATGTTCGAAAAAACGACAAAAGACGACAGCTGTTATCCAGACAACTCAAAGTATGGAACTATTCAAGTTTGTGAAAAAATCAAGCTAAAATCGTCTGAAATAAATATCGATATCGCCAGAAGTATAAATCAATAAAATATTAATTGTAATATACTATGATAATAATTATAAATAATAAAGTAATGCACAAGACAATAAATAATAGAAAAAAATTTTTAAAAAAGAAGAAATTTACAAAAAAAATTAATAATTATAATAAATAAATAAAATAATAAATTTTAATGAATGCAATAAGTATGGCAACCACAGAACCAAAGTTGAAAATCAAGGTAACTATATCAAAATGTTATCGTCCAAATTGGTGAATGTCAACAACAAAGTGGCACGTATCTCATGATATCAAATTGATACTCAAATTTCCAATTATCAACAGATTTCTGATGGCAAATTTTTTAAAAAATACAACAAATATCCATCACGATGCGGCTAAAAGCAAACTTTAATTTTCTATAAGAATTCCGTTATACAAATAAACGTGAGGTATTCTTGGAAATGGAATTTTACCCTAAATATTTCTTGTTTATTAGAATACTCAGCATTCAGTTATAGAATCTTAAATATGTAATTTTTTTTAAATCAAACAAAATTTAAAATCACTAAAATTATGATGCATACTATTTCAAACTTTTTATTATTACTGGTTTTTTTCATTCCTAAAATGAGTTAATTTAAAAACAAAAACGAAATCAATTCTTAAAAAAGGAATTTACTGTAAAGGATATTCATCTACAGTGGACCCCAAAAGTGTTCGTACACTTGCAATTTCCTATAAAATTTAATGTTTTCGACTAATAAAAATTAATATATCGTAATTATAATTTTTTTATGATATCTGCAACTTTTTCTTAATAGAATGACATAATTTTTTTTTAAAAATGATATAACTATTATTTTTAAAAATTAATAATCAAAAAGCTATAAATAACTTTTAAATGTTTTGGTATAGATTTAATCAGTTTTTTTGTAATTTCTTCATCGGTTTTCCTCCATGCTTCTGTTATTATTGTTTTTACTTCCCATTATGTGTTTATATGTCATGTTTTCTTTTTGTTTAAATAAAATTCTCCTCGTCATATTTTATATAAATTCCTCGAAAGAGTTACTTGAGATAAAAAGATAAGGAACTAGTTTACTATCAGTAATCTACACCGCTTTTTAACAATCTTTTAAAATTGCGCTAAATAAGATTTTATTGCCAAGTAGTTTTGAATCCAAGATGGTGGATTAACACTAAGAATTCGACATGAAAGTAAAAAAAAAAAAAAGTTTATTCCTGACGATAGTTTTATATCAGGGGTGGCCAACCCGCGACACGATGGAGTTGTAACAGTGGCACGCGAAGAAATTTTGAAAAAATAATAAGAAATATGCATTTTTTTTTTTTTTTTACAATTTTGTTCAAGTGGGATTGTCTTATACAAAAACACCTCAAAATTTAGATAAAAATATGTTTGTGAAGAAATATTTTCTGTTATGAACAATGAAATAAATATCACTCAAAACTAGTTTATATACATAAATAATAACCTAATTTTATTAGCATTAGCAAACGATTATCCTAATACAGAGGACTGCCGCCCATCCGGTATAGTGGTCAGTGAAACTGACTGCGGTGCCGCAGGGACTGGGTTCGAATCCCGGAGAAGGCATGGATGTTTGTGTTGTAATCCTTTCTTCTGTCTGTGTTGTTTACCCCCGTGTTATACGTTGCGTGGTGCACGGGGTTTATAAATGTTAAAAAAAAAAAAATTTAAATATAGAGGTCTTAGTAAAAAAAAAAAAAAAGAGTAGTAATTGAAAAAACAAACTTTAAGTTGTGGGGGAGGGGCTCTAACTGGCACCCCTCTCTCTCCGTCCTGCTCGACTCTAGGTGTGGGGGGAAACAAAGCATCACCAACAAACTCCATAATAACAATTAGTTTTATTCAGCCTTTAAACACACACTTAAGCAATCACAAGTGAAACTATAAGAAGAAACCTAGGAGTGATATCTAAAGCGTTGAATATTCCTAATACCCAACTCTATGTAAACCCGACTACCAGAAATAGATAAGGAGAACAAGCACTAATGAACCGATACCGATTCTGATTATACTATCTTCAATCTAATAATTTAATCTAAGCAATTACCTTCTTAACGCGCGCTAGGTTTGTGAAGTAAATACTCCAGTGTTCACACTTACTTGACAGCTTCCCGGCTCCTTCTCTCTTACATCTACAAAACCTAGACTTAATACAGTCGAACTAATTTACATATATCACGTGTTCTTCTTGAAAGGCTGTGAATTAATGTAAATGCTAGCCCCAAAGTTTCCCCAAGAGGATTAGTAGGAAGAATATCGTGAATAGACCCGTCACAAAGTACTGAGCGTTTAGTAATTATTTTGAATTAAATTATTTACAATTCCTTTTGAATTCAATGATTTCCATTTTTTTAAAAACCTAATCTAACTGATTGAATTTGTATAAAGTTTACTAACAATAAAACCTAAGTCTGTACTGTCGTCTTTTTTATTGTATTATTTTTAAATTTCAACTACATAGGCTTGCATTTAAAAAAAGTGCTATTTACGTAAAAATCCCATAATAAGCTTATAAATAACATTTTTTTCATTTTTCCATATTTGTTTGTTGGAATAGTTGGAAGTGGCACGCATAATTATTTTTCATCAAATGGTGGCACTCTTCCCAAAAAGATTCGCCACTCCTGTTTTAGATATTAAAGTTGCATAGAATTTAAGGAAAGAAAAAAAAGATAAAACCTGAAACTTACTTTTTTGTGGAAAACATAAAAAGATACGAGTATCAGGATTTAAGAAAATAGAATACAAGGAATTTAGAAATAACTAGGAAATATGGGGGGGGGGATTGGGGGTAAAAATAAAGCAACAAAAGCTTAAAAATTTCAGGTCAAAAAAAGAAATTATTATCAGGAGGGGGGGGGGGATAAAGATCGGGATTGTAGAATATCATGAAAGGATACGAATCCGATTCCGCCACCCAAAACACTACGCCAATCAGTCAAATCAATTGACTTAATTTTGTGACGTCATAGTTACATGGCAATGACAACCACATGTTTCTTGCAATCAGTTCAGAAACTCATGTGATGTCAGAGTGTTTCCAGCCAATCAGTTCACGCGCTTCGCTGTTGCCAACTTTTGCTCTTGGCAGAAACTTTCTTTTAAAAAGTTCAGATTTGTCCACAATAATAACGCACATAGGTAGACAAAATATATTTTATTTTAAAATACACGCATAAAATAAATTTTTTCCCATACCCTTTGACCATCTTCACCCAATTATGAAATTTTATCTAAGTTTTAGAAATAGAATAACAAATTCAATTAATTTAATGTCCGTTTTTTGAATTCATTGGAGAACACGTCTTTATCGTGTGACCATCACAAATCGGTACTCATCAATAATATTCGAAATGTCCACGTTCGAATAAACGACAGAATACGAAAGCTGCACCTGGACAACGTAAAGTATAAAAATGGTTAAATTTATAAGAAAAAATCGTTTGAGATAAATAGATTTACCACCAAAAAATTATAAATTACTAATGACGGCCACTACATTACCAAACGATAAAAATGAATGTTATCGCTCTGGTGTTGTAATTTATTTCCAGTGACTAATTTAAGGACACTAAATAACATAAATGCTAACTTTTCTTAATCAATACTCCAAAATTAAAGTTTAGTTTCAAGTGTGGAAAATGAACGTATATATATTTTTCGGTATTATCGCAACCGTAATCGTGATATTATACGAAACGAAGCCTATTGTTGCCAATTCAGGGTGTACGACTATCACCTCCTAGAGTCAAGGCCTGGTGACTCCAACGTGATAGGCTTGTGATGTCACACGTAGTAGGGATAGAAAACTTGCTTGAATTCAAGTTAGATCAGTTATTCGCCTACGCCATTTTGGTGCTTGTGTCTGTGCGGATACCTGCTTGTTCGCATTTTTATTATAGAATTTCAATTTCTTTTTAACTATTCTGAATAAATTTACAAAAATGGTCTACACATGCGTTGTACCGAATTGAAATAGCAATTATAAAGGTACTGAAAAATTGCAAATGTTCGCATTCCCCAAAGAGGACTCCCTTCGAAAAAAATGGACCCATGCTATATCAAGAAAAGATTTTGCTCCATCAAAGTATTCAAAGGTAAGTTATTTAACTTTATTCTATTTATGGAAACTGTAAAAATATCTTAATTTTAAAAGTCTACTTATAACTTTAATGGGTTGTTCGATAAGACATTTGAAAATGTACTCATTTATTTTTCTTCATGTGAGATTCTTAACATGATAATTACATTGGTAATTCATTTTTATATATCTATAATGAGAAAAGCGTATTGTTTATCAATTAAATATTTTGTAGCCCTAAAAAAATTTGTGTTTAAAAATGATCCCAATCAAGTTTTGTTAATGAGACAAAAACTGTGTAATATTTTTGCTATTGCAAACAAACATTTTTGTGTCATTTTCTAAATATCTTTTCACAGAATCAACGAAAGTTCCTTAAGTATTAATTGTGTGTTAGTAAAAGAAAGCCCATTATATGATACAGAGGTCATAGTCTACGTAAATATGAACATAAGAAACCATTTATTGATTATTTTGTATATTAATATGATGTGAGATACAAAATGCATAACACATTCACTACAAAAAAAAAAGCTATCTGATTTCTGAACTATTAGGATGACTTTAAAAGTAAGAAAAAAATAAAGCTAAAAACAGACAAACATGACTCAGCGTTAACCTCACAACGTTAACTTGAAGTACGATTGCTACGACAGCAAATGTCGGAGAAGACACCACATTTAGAGGTAGTGAGTACCAATGTCTAAGCCCTTGACGACAACACTGGCAGTTTCTGTTCTAGAATTGTCTGCATTAATATAGACTATGTGGGGTGTCCCGACAAGAATTATTTCACCGTATCAAGTTTGCTTTGATGACAACCATTTGCTGGCAAAATAAACAAATTTCATTAAATCAAAGAGAAAACAAACAAACAAAATTTTGTTCGAAATTTGTATATAAGCGTTGTCGAAAATTTTTTGCTGATGTATCAAAATTTTTTCAGTACTTCCGACAAAAGTTCCACTAAAAATTACAAAAAATAAAACTATCAGAGAAATTTTTCTTAACTCTCACAAATCTTTTCTGTCAATGCAGAACAATATATATATATATATATATATATATATATCTTAGGTATATAACTATTTTTAGTATATTTTTGAAATATATATATATGCAGGAAAGGAGTGCAAGTTTTCTTTTACTTCTTTTGATTTTTATTGTAAGAGATGGCACCACTAATCGAAGCCACGTGAGTTTTAGCTGCGCGATATGATGAGGTCATGTATTTATTAAGGGGGCAGAAAAGAAAAACTGGGAGTTGCACCAAAGCTTGAACGAAGGCAGGTAAGAGGAAATCGGTCTCTCCGTTGTTTTGAGAAAGAGTACGTGTTTTCGGAATTAGTATGGTGCTATCTCGAATTATTTAAAACCCCTTGTAAATAGTAAATGTTTTAGTTGTGTTATTAATAAATTAGGTTATTTTAACTCTGCGTGCTTATTTTAACATTAAAATTGAACCTTCCCCTAGACGCCGTCCCACAAATTGGGGGTTCGACCGAGAATTTTTTAAACTATTCAAAGTTTTATCTAAGAGAATTTTTTAAAAGTTTTACCTCCTCATCAATTTTTGATTTCCTGAGCGGTACATAGACCTTGCCTTGCATCGAATAGAGACCCGGCGAAGCCTTTGGATAAGAAATTTTACGAGCGATACGGAAGTCTTACGGAGCGATACGGAAATACTTCAGCGAGAACAATCAACTGGAAAAAGGAGTCCATTGACTTGGTTAGAAGCACGGAATCTTGGCGAATTTCCACGTCAGCTACAGTCAACCAAAACTGGAAGCCCAGCGACTCAACAAGATACTGAACGAATTGAACGGGATTACCTTGATCATTGAGGTCAACACTGACGAGAGAACCTTTGGAACTGCATCGAATTGCGAGTTATCAACACGAAACAAGATTTCCTGTGTCATTGAGGTCAATGTAAAGTGTCTTCAGAATTACATTGAATTGTGCTAGTATCCTTTTTTTTTGGTATTGTGTGGGTAATAGGCGAAAATTATATAAATGAATGATTTTGTGTATATATTTCCTGTTCTGTGAATCTGAAATTTAATTTTGAAGTACTAGGTACTATTTTTGGTTTAATTGCAGACATAGATATTTGATGTTCTTTTAGTTTTGGATTAATAACTGAGTACTTTCCGTGTTTTTTCTTAGTAATCTATTTTTGATAAATGAGAGGAACGCGTTGTTTTTTTTAATAAAAAATAAAATTGATATTAACTGTAATACTGTTGTGTTTTGTAAAAGGATTTAAGTTCCGGGAATTCTTTAAAAAAGTCCATTTTTGTCTATAATTGTTTATAATTGATAATTGCATCTTATTTAAATTATCTTTTGTTTCTTTTTAAGTGAGTAAACTTTTTGCATGTCATTTTAATGGTTTTGTCTCATTTAACTTGGGTAAAAATTTAAGTTGTTCTCTGGGTCACCATTCTGAGTATAAAAATGGCATTCTTACTCGCGAAAGGGAAAGAGGATTTGGTGTCACTCGCCGAGGATTTGGATCTTACTATCGAAGCAGGTATCACAAAATTGAAGTTAAAGGAGCCGATCGTAAAGAGCCCAGATTACGTTGAGGACGATGTTAAAAAGATGCTTGACAGTATAGTGGAGAAACGTACAGAAAGAGAAGAGAGAGAAAGGGCTGAGAGAGAGAATATGCGAAAGGATGAGAGAGAAAGACGAGAGTACGAATTAGAGAAGTTGCGAATACAAGCGCAACAGACTGCCGGTATGCCGAATAACACCGAAAACGTTCAAGCATCGAATAAACTGTTTTACGAAACTTTTCATAAGTTTAATATGAAGGAAGATATTGGTTTGAATCTCACCTTATTTGAGCGTCATGCAGAACTAACTTTCTTACCGAAAAAATATTGGGTTCAAAAACTTATAGTTTAATACCCGTCGAAATTGCCCATCTGATCGCAAGAGAACCAACTGATAAGTGTAATGATTACGATCATGTAAAGGATTTACTCTTACAAAGATTTAAATTATCTCCGGAAAAATTTCGTCAGTTATTTTTGTTTCACCAAAAGTCCGATGAACGAACATGGCAGGATTTTCAACACGAATTACAGACGTATTTTGATGGATGGACTTTGGGCTTAAAAGTTAACACCTACGACCAATTACGAGAATTAATCATAGCCGATCAAATGAAGAAGAGGGCGCCGTATGATTTTCAGGAACACTTTTTGGACGAATGGTCTACTATTAACTCATCTATTGAGCTAGCGAAAAAATTTGAAGATTATGAGGACGTCCGAAGAGCTATAGGGCCTGTCACAAACTCCCATCTTCTTAAAGCGACAGAAGCGCCTCCTTTGTAAAAGGAACTAATTGATTCAGAATTAAAAATGGACGCGTAGAAGAAACATACTGAAACTACGCGGTAGAAACTAAAGTTGATATAGATGTTTATAAATGTTATTTGTTTAGATTAATTAGTGTCGTGTAATGTCCCGAGTATTTTTGTTATGTGTGCTGTAGAAATTAAAAACATATAAAATTCACAAAAGGACTTTTTATTCATGGACTTTGATTTGCATCACTGTGTGGCAGCCCTCCATTGACAAGGTAAGCCATTTTACCTTGATTGTTTTCTTCATTTTAAGTAACAAAAAATGAAATCTGGCGCCCGAACAGGGACCGCCACTTAAAAAGTACTTTGTGAACATTTTATTTATATGTGCAAAAGAATAACTTTTATATGATATTTTGCATGCTTGAAAACAAAAGACTCTCGCACATAATAATCTTTTGAGAAATTGATATATTTGATATCTATACAATTATTGATATAAATTTCACGATTTAAAGTAACTTTGTATAGACTGAAGTGAACAAAAATGGCATTACAATCTCCAAGTCAAACTGATTCAGATGAACTAAAGAAATTGAAACGTAAGCGCGGTTGTTTACGAGGAGCAGTAACGAAACAAATAACAAAAATCGAAAGTGACATCTTAAAGCCAGACATAACAGTCGAGGATTTAGAAGAATCTATCGAACTTTTAACTGAAGGGGGCGAAGAATTAAAATTAATTGACTCCCAAATTGAAAGTCTGATTCAAGTTGATCAAATAGAAGTTGAATTTGAAAGTATAGAAGAATATAAAGAAAAAATAACCAGAACGCGATTCAAAACACGAAAATTAATTCAAAAAATTAGTAAAGGATCCAACGTTAATAATTCTTGGCAAGATAGCAATATATCTCTAAACAGCACGAGCCCAGACGAAACACAAACAAAGGAAAAGGAACGCATCAAATTACCAAAATTAACTATCCCTAAATTCTATGGCGAAATTAGTGAATGGTTAAATTTTTGGAATGCATTTAAATCTGCCATTCACGAGAATGATAATGTGTGCAAAATTGATAAATTTAATTATTTAAGATCATTTTTGGGAGGTTCTGCATTTAGCTTAATCGACGGATTAGAATTAACAGCCGAACATTATGATCACTCAATTGATATTTTGAAAGAAAGATTCGGTAATAAAAAAGTTTTAATTAATGTACACATCGATAAACTACTCCAAACCAGCCCATTAAAAAACTCAAATGATGTCAAAAGTTTTCGTAGCCTCTTTAATCATATACAAAAAAATATCAGAAGTTTAGAAAGTTTATCTGTAAAAAAAGATAGCTATTCCAGTATTTTGGTTCCCATTTTAACAAAATTATTGCCACCTGACCTTCTTTTGGAATATAATAAATTACCGAGTAATACTTCTGATTGCGAAATCGATATATTAACAGATTTTTTGTCTTCACAACTCACTGCAAGAGAACGAACCTTTTTAAATATAAATAATTCCATTCCGGAAATGAAACCTCGAACAAAAATGAATCATACTGAATATCGGCGCCAACCTACGGCATCAATGTTAATTAATGAGTCTGTTCCATCTAGGAAAATTGAAAACGATCAAATTTGTTTATTTTGTAAATCCAATAGACATTCTGCAGTCTCTTGTATAAATAATCATTTAAGTTTGGAAGAGAAGGTAGAAATATGTAAGCGAGCTGGTTCTTGTTTTAGGTGCTTGAATCATAAAAATAAAAAACGCCATCTTTCTTCGTCTTGTAGGGCAAATGTTAAGTGCGATTTATGTTCTGGGAGGCACGTGACTGTAATGTGCATGGGAAAAGGAAAAGCGCGGGAGGATTTTTCAAAAACAGAAAATAATGACAGCGCGTTGAGTAATGCTTCTATTAGAAAGCGAGTGATGTTACAAACGATTATTGTTAAGATCTCAGGAGCTAAACAAAAACATATGATTAGATTAATTATAGATTCTGGCTCATCAGGTAGTTACATTTCAGAATTCGCGGCGCGTAAATTACAATTAAAGGATATAGGACATGAAACTGTTGTGCATGGGTTGTTTGGGGGATTGCAGAAAAAAGAGAAACATAAAAAATATGTTATTAATCTGAGTAATGTAGATAATAGTTTCGATTGCGCGCTTAATGTAATGGAACAAAAAACTATTTGCGCACCGATTCCAAAACTAGAAAATATGAAACTTATAGAAGAAATTAAAAATTGTGGAATCGACCTTAGTGATTTAACGGTAAATGAAAACTTCTGTTTATATGAAAGTAACGTTAATGAAATCCACGGATTGATAGGTGCGGACTATGCAGGGAAACTGTTTACAGGGGAAATTAAGAATCTGCCAAGTGGCCTCGTTGCGATGAATACTTATTTCGGATGGACTATAATGGGGAGAACGGGGGAAGGTTGCAGCGCTAGTGAAGTTCTTTTATCGCTTCATGTTAGGGATTTGAAAATTTGTGACCTATGGTCACTTGATTTGCTGGGAATTAAGGAACCGAGTATTTCCCAATCGAAATCGGAAATTGAGGAAGCGGTGAAGGATCATTTTGTGCTTTCGTTAAGAAGAGATGACGAGGGTAGATATCAGGTGTCACTCCCATGGTTAGAGGTTCATCCTGAATTATCGGATAATAGAAACATTGCCGAAAGATGATTAAAGTCTTGCGTAAGGTCTTTACAAAAAAGAAATTGTCTACAGGAGTATGAAAATATATTTAAGGAATGGGTCTCTGAGAAAATTATAGAACCTGTTGAACCAGAGGAACTTGCTAGGGAAAAGGGCCATTTCTTACCACATCGACCCGTCTTTAAAGAAAACTCCACCACTCGAATTCGCCCAGTATTTGAGACGTCAGCCAAAGAAAGAAATTCAGGGTCGCTGAACGATTGTATTGAAAAGGGGCCTAATTATTTGGAATTGATCCCTAAGCTTCTTAACAGATTTCGGCAGGGAAAATATGGAGTGATTTCGGATATACGACGAGCTTTTCTCCAAATAAAAGTTGCTCCCTCTGATAAAAAATTTCTTCGGTTCCTATGGTGGGAGGAGGGTGATCCAAGAAAACTTATTGTTTATTCACATTGTCGTGTTGTTTTCGGAGTGAACGCGAGCCCTTTTTTACTTGCCGCTACAATCAGTTACCATTTAGGAAATGCGGACGAATCCCGAAGGGGAATAGCTGCTAAGTTAAGGGAATCTATGTATGTAGATAACTGCGTTGCGAGTGTAAATACTATCGGCGAGTTAAACTCCTTCATTACGGTATCTAAAGAATTAATGGCTTCTGCTCAGTTTGACCTAAGGGGATGGAAACATAATCGACCAGGTAGTAATGAGGAAAATTCAATATTGAACCTGTCTGATGATGAATTTAAGGAAATTGTCTCAGTCTTGGGACTTAAATGGAATTTATATAGCGATATCCTATCTTGTGCGATAAAAGAGCAAAACCAATACGTGCTTAGCAAACGAAACGTATTGTCTATGTTGAGTCAAATTTTTGACCCCATTGGGTTCACGTGTCCCATTACCCTTGTTCCTAAGTTAATCTTGCAGGATTGTTGGAGGGAGAAAATTAATTGGGACACAGAGCTTCCAGATATTTTAGGGAAAAAATTTCTAAAGTGGGCTAATGAGCTAAGTTACCTAAAAGATATAGAAATCCCGAGAAAACTACCTGAACTAAATAAGAGTGCTACTCTACATGTCTTCGTAGATGCTAGCAAGTCTGCTTATGCAGCTTCAATTTTTATAAGAAATAGTCATGAGGGTATCGTTAACTGTCAATTACTGCAGGCTAGGTCAAAGGTAGCGCCCATAAAATCGATTACAATTCCCAGATTAGAAATCCTTGCGTGTACCATAGGAGCCAGACTCGCTTACAATGTAAAAGAAGATCTTAACTTAAAAAACGTGCCAACTTTCTTCTATACCGACTCAATGAATGCGTTATACTGGATAAAGAAACAAGACAATTGGGCTACGTTTATAGCTAACAGAGTCAATGAAATACGGAAATTGACGGATCCAGAAGCTTGGCGACATATTCAAGGGAAATTTAATCCAGCAGATTTGCCCTCAAGGGGGTGCAATCCTAAAGACTTATTGAAATCCCATTGGTGGGAGGGACCCGACTGGTTAAAACTACCCCATGAAGAATGGCCATCTAGTGAAATAAAGCCCGATATGGAAATAGTCATATCCGAGAGAAGAAGAACTGTACTCACAACTACTACTTTAGACCTTTGTAGATTTACATTTTTTCAGAAAATATCTTCTTTTAACAAAATCTTAAGAATAATGGCATATGTCATCCGATTTTGTAAGAATGTGAAAAGAAACCTTATTGACAGGAAAAAGGGAAAATTGGAAACAGACGGAATTAAAGCATCGGAAAAAGTAATTTTGAAGGAAATACAGAGAGAAGTTTTTTCAGGAGGAGAGACGTTGAACTTGCGAATTGTGAAAGACAATGATGATCTCCTACGAGTTGAAACTATAATTGCATCGAGGAAAGATTTACAGACTTTTAGATTTCCAGTACTGTTGCCCCACAAGCATCAAATGGTCGAAAAATTGATAATGAGCAAACACATAGAGTTAGAACATGCAGGTACTCAGACACTGATGTCATGCCTCAGAGAATCCTTTTGGATAATTAAGAGCAGAAAGACAGTGCGAGGCGTGATAAGAAAATGCGCCAAGTGTAGAAGATTTTCTGTCCGTCCATTGGAAGCCGTGAGCATTCCTCTTCCAGAAGACAGAGTCAGGGATTCTGCTGTCTTTGAAGTTACTGGCATTGACCTATGTGGACCTTTGTTCCTAAAAACTGACAAAAAGTGCTGGATAGTGCTTGCCACCTGTGCTGTTTACCGAACTGTGCATTTAGAGCTGGTGTCATCTTTGTCCACCGAATGCTTTATACTGGCTCTTCGGCGGTTCATAGCTAGAAGAGGACGTCCTTCCACTGTTTATTCTGACAATGAAAAGAATCTTGTGGGCACAGCCAATTTTTTAAAGAATATTTAGGGATATTGAAAGATTATTCAAAAGTTAAAAGAGAGTCATTCGTTAAAGAAGGTGATCTTGTTCTAATTGGTGATACCAACAACAAAAGAATCAACTGGCCTCTAGGTAAAGTCACAAGGATGTATAAAGGAAAAGATGGAAGAGTGCGTGTAGTGGAAGTGAAAACACAATTTGGAAGTGTTATGAGACCAATTCAGAAACTCTATCCGCTAGAAGTGACTACAGCTGGCTCTTTGTCATCAACAGAAAGAGATGTAGAGAATGGTTCTTGCCTCGATCAAGATCAAATTCCTGAGGTGCAAGGAGTGCTCCGTTCTCGTTATGGAAGACTTTTGAAACAAACCAAGAGACTTGATAATCCATAAACTATCATGAACTCATGATTTTTATCATGCTAATTTTGGACTCATAATTGAACTTTTATGGACTTTAATTTTATTTCTTATAGTTATTTTAATGTATTTTTTAGTCTTTTTCAGGACATTTATTCTTACTCTTGTGACTGCTGTTTTGGATTCTTCTACATCTTCGAATCCAAAGGTGGGAGAGTGTCACAAACTCCCATCTTCTTAAAGCGACAGAAGCGCCACCTTTGTAAAAGGAACTAATTGATTCAGAATTAAAAATGGACGCGTAGAAGAAACATACTGAAACTACGCGGTAGAAACTAAAGTTGATATAGATGTTTATAAATGTTATTTGTTTAGATTAATTAGTGTCGTGTAATGTCCCGAGTATTTTTGTTATGTGTGCTGTAGAAATTAAAAACATATAAAATTCACAAAAGGACTTTTTATTCATGGACTTTGATTTGCATCACTGTGTGGCAGCCCTCCATTGACAAGGTAAGCCATTTTACCTTGATTGTTTTCTTCATTTTAAGTAACAAAAAATGAAAGGGCCAAAGCAGTTAAACTCATTTGCTAAGAGATCGAACAATAACGATAATTGTTCTCAAAAGCAAGAACGTGTTCACCTTGGAAATAATTGGAATGATAGAAAATGCTTTCAATCGACGAGAGCTTACGATAAAAGAGTTAAACAGGTAACATGTAGCTACTGCAGGGGACCAGGTCACTACGCCGTAGATTGTACAAAGCGCAACAAGGGTACGAAAATCAATAAATCTTCAAGCTCTCCGGTCCAGATCTGTTCTCGAATTCAGCAAGACAGAATTAAGACCAAGAAAATAACCATCGGAAACAAGACTTTTGAGGCTCTAATCGACACTGGAAGCTCAGTTTCGCTCATTCGTGAAGATGTAAGCAAATGAATCATCGAGCAATCGAAGCTCTCGAAGGACATTGTCGTGTTATCTGGATTGGGAAAGTACGAAGTCAAAACAAAAGGATCGTTCCAACGAGAAATCGAATTGGATGGAGAGAAATATTCCGTAATATGGCATGTCGTGCCGGCGGTGCATTTGGAGTTCCAGGCAGTGATAGGATCGGACATTTTGGAACAAGCTTTTGTTGGCTTTGATAAAAAGGTGTTTATTTCCGTAAACACGAAGAGAAGGTGTGGTTTGTGAATACACAGGTTTATGAAGCAGGAACTGAAGACGAAATCGAAGTTAAACATGTTATCAATCCTCGAATAAGAAAGGAACTCTCTGAACTAATCAACAGCTATACACCTAAGAAGACCGAAACGACAAATGTATCCATGAAAATTATCCTGAAGGATGATATACCAGTTTACCAAACAGCACGCCGTTTGTCGTTTCTGGAGAATCAGACCGTCAACAAGCAGATCGACGAATGGTTGGATAAGGGAATCGTGAGACCAAGCTCTTCTGAATATGCAAGTCTAATCATGTTAGTCAAGAAGAAAGACGGTACCGACAGACTATGCATTGACTATAGGAAACTGAACCGAAAACTAGTCAAGGATCGCTTCCCCTTGCCACTGATAGAGGACGTATTGGATAGGCTACAAGACGCCAAAGTGTATTCCACGTTAGACTTGAAAAATGGGTTTTTTCATGTCGACGTAAATGAGGATTGCAAGCATTCCACCTCCTTTGTTGTACCAGACGGGCAGTTCGAATTTAATAAGGTACCTTTTGGTCTCAGTACAAGCCCAAGCGTATTCCAAAGATATGTGTACAGCATTTTTAGGAAACTCATGCGAAAAGGCATCGTAATAATTTATTTGGACGATTTGATCGTTCCAGCTAAAGATGAGAAAGAAGGTTTGGAAAAACTAAAGAAGGTGTTTGAGGTCGCATCCAGATATGGGTTGGAGATCAAGTTTGAAAAATGTCAGTTTTTAAAACGAAAGGTGGAATTTTTGGGTCACGTTGTCGAAAATGGAACGGTGCGCCCTTCAGTTGCAAAAACGATAGCTGTCAAGAGGTTTCCTGTACCAACGACTGTCAAACAAGTCCAAAGCTTTTTAGGACTCACTGGCTATTTTCGAAAATTTATTCCGTCATACTCTAAAATAGCGAAACCTTTGAGTGATCTAATTAGAAACAACAATCGATTTGTCTTTGAACGACCTCAAATAGAAGCATTTGAAAAGCTCAAGCAATTATTGACATAAAGTCCAGTATTAAGTATTTTCCAGCAGGGAAAAATAACCGAATTGCACACAGACGCAAATCAACAAGGCTACGGGGCCGTCTTACTCCAAGAGGCAGAAGATGGAAAATTGCATCCAGTTCAATACATGTCTAAGAAAACTACTCCGGCAGAGGAGAAGTATAGCAGCTATGAACTTGAAGTTCTTGCTGTCGTCAACGCTTTAAAGAAATTTCGTACCTACCTTATGGGAAATCATTTCAAAGTCATAACGGATTGCTCAGCGTTTCAAAAGACTATGGACAAAAAGGATTTGGTTACTCGTATAGCGCGATGGGCATTATTGCTGGAAGAGTTTTATTATGAAATTGTGCATCGTTCCGGCCAGAGAATGCAACATGTGGATGCCCTTAGCAGATATCCAGTCGCAATAATTACTAACGATACTCTAACCGCAAGATTAAAAAGGGCACAACAAGAGGATGAATACACTCAGAGTCTAAGGTCACTGATTGAAACAAACAGCAATTCAGACTTTTTCGATAAAAACGAAATACTTTACAAATATGTTGAAGGTCGTGAATTGATAGTTGTACCAAGAGGTATGCAAACTGAGATAATTAAGTGAGCACATGAGAAGGGACATTTCTCCGTTGCCAAGACTGAAGGAGTTGTGAAACAAGAATTTTTCATTCCCAATTTGAGCAAGCAGGTGCAAAATGTAATTGTTAACTGTGTGCCATGTATTTTGACCAACAAAAAGAGTGGAAAAAAGGATGGATTCCTCAATCCCATTCCTAAAGAGGATGTGCCATTAAGTACTTATCACGTCGATTTTATCGGACCTTTGCCTTCTACTAACAAGAAATATCAGCATATTCTCACAATAGTGGATGCTTTTACAAAATTTACCTGGCTTTATTCCGTTAGATCTACTTCCGCAGAAGATGCTTTGGATAAATTAAAATTGCAACAAAAGACTTTTGGTAATCCCAAGAGAATAATAACAGATAGAGGTTCTGCTTTTACTTCTGGAGCTTTTGGAGATTATTGTACTAATGAAAACATTCAACATTTGCAAATCGCCACCGGAGTACCCAGAGGGAATTGCCAAGTCAAGAGAATACACCGAACTATTATTCCCGTTTTGACCAAGCTGTCAATTGAGGAGTCTACCAAGTGGTTCAAGTTCGTAGACCAACTTCAAAGAATTTTAAATAGTACATGTAATCGTAGTACTAAGTGGTCTCCATTTGAATTATTAATTGGCGTCACCATGAGAAACAAGGAAGACCTTCGCCTGAGGGAGTTACTGGTGGACGAAATGATGGAGGAATTTCAAGAACAGAGGAACCAATTACGACAAGACGCAAAGAAAAATATCCAGAAGATACAGGCAGAGAATAAAAGAACCTATGACAGGAAGCGCAGGAAGGCCCCTAACTACCAGATGGGTGACTTGGTGGTCATTCAAAGAACACAATTTGGGACAGGTTTGAAATTAGGGCCTGGGGTTTTGGGACCATATAGAATAGTTAAAGTAAAACCTAGAGATAGATATGATTTAGAGAAAGTGGGTGATCATGAGGGACCTAAGATAACAAATTCATCTGCTGATTTAATGAAATTTTACTCACCATGATGATGTATTTTTATAAAAAGCGTTTTCTATTCTTTTTAAAAGAACATAATGTGTATTAATGTGTTTTGTTTTCTTTGCTATTAATATTTCATTTTTGAGAGTTGTATCCTTATTTTTAAATTTGAATGTCTATCTTGGAATTTTTATCTCCGATTAATATTAATTTTGCAGAGGTCGATATTTTATTGTATGGTATGTAAAATCACTGAGGTCAGTGATTCCCAGGATGGCCGAACTTGTAGGAAAGGAGTGCAAGTTTTCTTTTATTTCTTTTGATTTTTATTGTAAGAAATGGCACCACTAATCGAAACCACGTGAGTTTTAGCTGCGCGATACAATGAGGTCATGTATTTATAAAGGGGGCAGAAAAGAAAAACTGAGAGTTGCACCAAAGCTTGAACGAAGGAAGGTCAGAGGAAATCGGTCTCTCCGTTGTTTTGAGAAAGAGTACGTGTTTTCAGAATTAGTATGGTGCTATCTCGAATTATTTAAAACCCCTTGTAAATAGTAAATGTTTTAGTTGTGTTATTAATAAATTAAGTTATTTTAACTCTGCGTGCTTATTTTAACATTAAAATCGAACCTTCCCCTAGACGCCGTCCCACATATATATAATTTTAGGCTTGTGAACTACACTTTGCTGATGATGCAATACAAAGAAACACAGAAGCTTATGACGAAAAAACTGGGGAGAAGATATGTGTAGCCTTGTAGCGTTTTAGAATACAAAATTTTGCAGTCCCGACAATTTTCCCAACTTTCCCCAAATATATTTCAAACTCTACAAATAACATCAGAGAATCTCCTGTGCAAAGATTAGAAAATGAGCACTTACAACGCTCAATCCAAGAAAGCATCATTTCCAAAGAAGAATTCGGAAAAAGTAAATCATTTACGTCGCTTCCAGAATTAGTCGAGTGTTTAAATGCAGAGAAGCTTCAGGACATATGGACTGTTGTTTGTAAAAAAGATCTAGTAATAATTATGATGCTGGACACAACGGTATCTCCTGTTATTAAAGCATCAGTGATTATAAATAAAGAATTAGATTTGTCAATACACATAGGTCAAACAAAGATAGGTCAACTTGGTAAGTACAAATTTCCTGTAGAAGTTAATAATGTTATTGTTGTAAATAAAATATTACATAAACTGGTTCTCAGAGAGTAGAAATGAAAAGCTCCCATGATTTTCCTACAACATTTGGTTTTATTGTTAATCTTTTAGAAAGTATGTTTTCAGATTTAGATGATGATAAAAAAATTGTACTCCATTTCTTAATTGACCAGCTCAAATTTTTAACCTGTAACAAGTTTTCTTTTAGATATTCTTCTGAAATTATGAGTTTTATTTGTATATTACAATCCATATCTCCTCATGCCTATAAATTTTTAAGAAATTCGGGATATCTCAATATTCCCCCTCCTAGAAGTTTGCGCAAACTTTGTTCATCTTTAAAAACTAATCCTCAAACAGAACAATCAAATGAAAACTTTCTAGCATACATGGAGAAAAAAAGTAAACATCCTAAAATCTGTTGACAAAACTGTCATACTGATGCTTGACAAAATCTATTTAAAACCATATTTAGATTTTAAAAGGGGTAATATTCTTGGGATGGCTTATAACAGTGAACAAGCTGCTACTTCAGCATATGTGTTCATGATTCAAAGTCTTCTTTCTCCTCTTAAAGAAGTATTTCATATAATGCCGGTGAAAAAAATCGATGGAGAAAAATTGTTTGATGTTGTTAAAAAAACTATCTTAGAACTTGATGGTATAGGATTCAAAGTTATAGGTGTAGTTTCTGACAATAATTCTATAAATCGAAAAGCAATGTCCAACTCTTCTGTTCCTCCCAAATTGAGCATTGTATATCCACATCCTTCCAATCCTTTATTTTTTGTTATTGATTCAGTACACATTTTTAAATGTATTCGTAACAATTGGATTAATCAAAAAAATGCAGGCCAATGTTTTTATTTTCCAGATTTCGAAGATCATAAGTTTCCTTCATTAGAAGCAAATTTCTCTACACTTAAACGACCATACGACATAGAAAGTAATAATTTAGTAAAGTTTGCTTATGGCTTAACTTTGAAGGTTTTATGTCTTACAAATCTTGAAAAACAAAATGTGAAACTTGTGCTTAAGATATTTAATAACTTTGTTATTCAGGGGCTTCAACTATTAGGAGAGCAACATAAACTAATTAGTTATGAAACAACATCAATTTTTATTTCTTTAACTTGTACATGGTGGAAAATTGTTAATGTTAAAACACCTTTAAAGGGACAACATTTGCTTGATACTTATCAGCAACCGATTACTTTATCTCCAGACAACAAACCATGTCAATTCTTGCGTAAAATTTTGTCATGGTTAGACTCGTGGAAGGAAAAAGATTGTACTACTGGCACCCAACTAAAGAAACACATCTTGCTTTTATTCATACCACATACGCTTTACTTGAAATGTCAAAATATTGCATTAAAGTATTAAAATTTCAGTATTTTCTTCCTGGAAAAATTCAAACAGACGCGTTAGAAAGTCGTTTTGGGAAATATAGGACACTTTCAGGTTCTCAATATTTAATATCAATTCGACAGCTTTATGAAGTAGAAGCTAAACTAAGAATGCAAAATTTTTTACCTGTAACTTTGGTTTCAAATGCTTGTGGCCAGCTTAACTTAAAAGACATTAATTTAGAAGATTCGTGTAGTGAAAATCCTTTAGAGCCATCAGTATCGCATAATTTTAATATTAACTATCTGAAAAAGATTTTCGTGATGCTCAGCCATATCTAGCTGGTGTTTGTGCTAGAGCAGCACTTAAAAAATTAAAATGCGACTCTTGTTCCAAATAACTTGTTCTTAATAAAACGTTTGAACTAAATTCTAACTATGATTTAATACGTAACTTAGACAGAGGAAGTTTATTGTGCTCTATAACTATATAATAGTTCAGAAACTTCTTTCTAAAGATTATGAAAATATATTCCTCAAACAAAATAATCAACGTCAAATTGCCTTAGAAATATCAATTAGCTTGATAAATTCAAATGGATTTTTTTTATATGATGAACCTTGTAACAGTGATCATGCTTCTGAGCTAGTTTTAAAGCATATTATCCACACTTCTACAAATGCATTATTACATAACTACTGTAGGGGAAAAAATCTTTAAAAAGTTGAAACAAAAAAAAAGAAAAATGCATACTTTATTAGCTAAATAAATTGCATTATTTGTATGTATGTAATAAGTTACATATATTTTTATGTATGTAATAAGTTATATATTTTTATGAATGCATATTATTTCTCTCTCTATATATATTTATTCATTTAGGTGTATATCTATGCGTTTATATATGTATGACTTATTTTAAAAATATTTTTAACTTATTTTAAGATAACTTGTTATTTGTGGGAAGTTTATTTTTTGGTTATTTTTAATGTTGCTATTGCAGAGAGTGCATTTTTGTTTATTACTGTGCATGATACCAATAAAGTTTTACAATATATTTAATTCACGTTTGTAACAATGCATAATATTGAATAATTACTTTTGGCAGAAAAGTAACTGACAAACAGCTAAATAAATTGTGTATTCTATGTTTATGTATGTATTTATTTTCCTGTATATATCTATAATTATATTGGTATAGATTTGTTTCAAAAATATATTTGAAATTTATTTTATAATTATTTATGTAGTGATTGTATTTGAAACCAATAAAGTTACTGTTTTTAAATTTGTTTCTATTTTTATCTGTTTTAAAAACTATTTCTAATTTTATTTTCCTTATTGTAACTATTCTGAATTACCAAAAATTTAAGGAAAGAAAAGTAACTGACAAACAGCTAAGTAAATTGTGTATTCTATTTTTATGTATGTATTTATTTTCCTGTATATATCTATAATTATACTGATATAGATTTGTTTCAAAAATATATTTGAAATTTATTTTGTAATTCTTTATGTTGTGATTGTATTTGAAACCAATAAAGTTACTGTTTTTAAATTTGTTTCTATTTTTATCTGTTTTAAAAACTATTTCTAATTTTATTTTCCTTATTGTAACTATTCTGAATTACCAAAAATTTAAGGAAAGAAAAGTAACTGACAAACAGCTAAGTAAATTGTGTATTCTATTTTTATGTATGTATTTATTTTCCTGTATATATCTATAATTATACTGATATAGATTTGTTTCAAAAATATATTTGAAATTTATTTTATAATTCTTTATGTTGTGATTGTATTTGATACCAGTAAAGTTACTGTTTTTTAATTTGTCTTTTTTTTTTCTGTTTTAATAACTATTTTTAATTTTATTTCCTTTTTTGTAACTATTCTGAATAAAATGTTGAAAATAAATTTTAAAGTTAAGAAATAAGCACAGTTTTGTAAAAGAAATATACAAATACAAAAGGTTCTTTTGATTTGCTGCAATGTTTTTAAGTGTGTTTATGTTCATCATAATGCGTGTTCGTAGAAAATACATCGATAATTACATACTTGCAATTATTATTTAAATAGGTAAACTAATATTTACTATGTTTTATGTACATGAAATAGAATTTAATGATCAATTAATTTTTTTTTAAATTACTTGTATGTATGTTGGGTTAAAAAACAAAAAGTATTTAAAAATGCATCTGAAAAGTTCCGTAGGCGATGGACGAAGTTTCCCTACTAGTAGTGACGTCACAAAGCCTTGTGTATATCTAGGAGGTGATGGTACGACACATGCGAACAAACGTCGTTCCAATATCTAAGACTATCATGATATGGGATTGAGGACTGATTTTCAGTCCAGACACACCGTAATCAACCGACACATGCGAAGTCAGAGTTGCCAACTTGGCGAATTATCTTGAACGTTGGCATCGTTGCGGTAGTACGTTCGTGCCGACATTTCCTCCGTTTTTAAAAAATATTGAATTTTCTAAATTCTTCACCTAATCTCTCTCATTGTAGTTAATATTATATGTGAATATTCTTAAAGGTATGCATCAACCAAATTTACAAATGTGAAATCCAAAAGTTCTAAGATTTAACTTTAATGAGACAATTATTCTGACATTTTAAATTTATTAATTTTCATTTTCCCCTATATATATATTAGTTCACTGTCTTTCTATATTTATTTATTGATATATCTTGTTCAAATTTTCAATCGTTAATAAAATACTTTCTATTCATCCGATCAAGTTCAAATAATTTTTTTTAAAACTTGTAGTGGATGACATATGATGTTATTCTTTTCAAATATTAATTACTCGTTACTTATTACTCAGTACAAATATTAATTACTGAGTTTCTTTTCAATATTAATTACTGAGTTTCTTTTCAAATATTAATTACTCGTTAATTCAATTAATTACCGGTTTTCGATGCAAAATTAGAATCTTAGATTGTTGTAACAATGTAACTGTTAAAAAAATAACAAAAGTTGGCATCGAAAACCGGTTTTTCAGCGAAACCAACCTAACCGGGTGTGGATTGTTACAGTGAGTGGATATTAAAGCCGCGCTGTTCAGCTACACGAGGGCTTTTGGCGACAGACCTCGTCATTTTGTACCATGGTCAAGTGACGAGGACGACACCTGAGCTGGCACCTCCCTCTACGAACTACCACATCACACCAACGGGAGGACGTCTGAGCTTTCGACAGATTTAACGTGCATCGATCTCCTACACAGCGGGTCCTTAGTGGTACTGGGATCGAACTCATGACATGCCTGCCATGATCCGATACTTTGACCACTTGGCTACCGCGGACTGTGCATTGTTACAACAATGCAGACAAATCATGCTCATATTCAATTTCTACTATTAGCTCACTCTCTCCCTATATATATAAATCTTTAAATTTTCAATCATTAATAAAATACTTTCTATTCATCCATTCAAAGTAAGAATTGACTTAAATTTTTTTTCTATATAACTTGTTTTTACTCAGGAAACAAAGTAAAATTTTGAAAGAAAGGTTGTTTTAAATTTAATTATTAAAATGTGAGAGAAGATTACATTTCAATCCAAAAAGTTTCAAATTCTTTCCTCAAAATACTGGAGTTCCTCTTTATAAATGAATAATCTATCACACTTGCAAACACATTTTGCTAAATTAGCTTTTACTATGAATTTAAGTTTTCCCCAAAGCTCAGCTGTAAAATAAAATGATTAAAAAATAAAATAGAGTCTCTCTCTCTCAGAAGCACATTTAGGAATTTAAAACAGGAAGGGCAAATTTTTCTACAACATGCGACCCTAAAAAATTAGTTTGGATACATTTGTGTAAAAACAAAGATAATTATTTCATCAGATTACTCTAATGAGCATAATTTAAACTTTGCTTTCAATAGCAGTAAAAATTTTCAGATTTAAAACCAGTATAAAATTATTTCTTATTAACTTCTATCATTATTAAAACCAAGAAAATTTAATTAAATCTTAATGTCTTAGAAATACAATCGGTCCCCGATTTAACGCGAATTTTCCTCTTTCCCCTAAAACCTTGATTTGATGAATAATAAATCCCGAATGAACAAACCTTGTCAACAGTTGAAATTTGTTTTATTAGTTTGTATTAAAAAAAATTGGATTTTTTTTTCAAATTTCCCCTGGAACAGAAAAAGGATTTTTCTTGTAAGTAACGAATTTCAAAGGGAAAGGGTGCAGATGATACATGAAAACAGCCTATTGTGAGTTTTGAATAGAAGACAGGAAACTCCCTTCTTATTTCATTCCACTCTCCAACGCATATTTAAAGATTTTAACGATTATGTCACACTTGACAGACTGTGCAACTGAAGTTGAGGAAATAGTTCATTTGTCGGAGCCAATGAATAGTGATTTTGATGCAGAAATGAAACATCAAAACATTTTCTAATGCTTTGCACTGTTTCGAAACTGAAAACATGCAACAGGATGAAGCATTTTCTTCTCTGCATAAAGTGGACAACAGAACTCTCCAGTCAGGAATCAAAAAGACCTGCCAAATATCTCTATCAGTCAGAATTAAAAAAATTCCAATTAACTGCTGCATAATAAGTCCCTAAAAGCATTTTTAGCTGTTGCTGTGTCCTTCCCGAAGGAAAGGAATAAAAGTTGACACAGCCTGCGAGATAGATTGGGCTTCTTAACGATACATAGCGACACCACCTTCACAAATTAGGCATAGAACTGGAGGGGAGGGAAATATTCTCCAGTCCCCTGCACTCGTGGTTTCTGCTGCGACTGCCCACGAGACTTTCGGACCCACTGATTTAATGGGCACGTACTCCCTGTGTACTTGGAGGGTATTTGGTGGCATTGAACCCAGGCCCTCCGGTCTGGAGTCCCAATGCTCTAACCACTAGGCTATCCACTGGCCCATTTTTAGCTGTTAAATAAAAAGAGCATAATTTCTAACTATGGATTTGTTAGTAGTTTCTTATTGTAGAATTTTCTAAAAGCTAAGTGTAAAAAATTTGTAATGTTTTGGACCCTGATATAACGAATAACTCCAATTTAATGAACAAAATGTTTAGTCTCAATGAATTTGTTAAATCAGGGTCTAATTGTATATAACCAAAATTAAACTCTTTTAAAAGACATTTTAACTTCTTACAAATTGCATTAAGCTTTTCAATGCTCTGAAATGTAAACATATATAACATTAAACAAATGTATGAGGTGTTTCCAAAAACTAGTAGAGGAAGAAATTTGATGTTTTGGTGAGTGCATCTTCCCCTTGTGCCAGTTCAGAATACTGTTAAAAGTTTTTTAAAACAAAAGGCAACTGATCAATTTATATTTACAAAGAAATAGCTTCCGTTCACGGGAACATTATGAATAAACAAAATGAATTAGGTGGTTATTCTTCTGGAGGTAGGACTAAGCAAACACAGAAGAGATACGCCATCTGTGATCTTTTTTAAAGAATTGAACTTAGCCCCCAGTGACTTTCATTCCTTAATCTGAAAATACACATCTTGCGGGATATAATTTCCAAATAAGGAGATCCAAAATGTTGGAATGCAAATCTAAAAACAGGAGGTAAATTTTTAAAAATATTTTATACAAAAGACTTTACCCAGCAAATGGCAGTAACTAGTAGGAAAAATAAGGCATGTTCCAGCAAGTAATTTACAATGGTGATACTATTAACTAAATTATAAGGCACTGTATCAATTTTTTGAAAAAATTCAAAAAATAAGTATTTAATCTTTAAAAAAAAAGAACTTTTTGGTATTTATGCTATTAGTTACTTTCTAATTTTTATAAGATGAAGCAAACAATAATAACAAAATAAATACTGCATTTATTTGAATCTAAACTGCCATCGATTCTGCACCACACCCCAAACTTTTTATATGTTTTTGTGGAAAAAAATAGTGTGTAATGGTTTATCAATATCTGATAATCATAAAATTTAAAGAAAACTTTTAATGAGAACTAATAAGCAGTGAATAGTTAATTTATTTTAACAGTATCAAAATCTTTTAAATGTATACATGAACATGCAATTGTTCTAACCAACTTTCTCAATTCAACAATCGCCTTTGATTCTAAATTGCACTTGATTTTCAGTGCAGAAAATATATATATATATATATATATATGGTTCAGATTTGGATAAAGATAGTCGTAATTTTTTTTTTTAATAGCATGATTAGTAAATTTTGGCTGTTTGATGTTTCTGAGAAATAAGACCAAAAAAAAAACTGTTAATATAGTCACAAATATTATGCATTAATAAAACATTTACAATCCAAGTCTTTATGTTCATCTGCTAATTCGAAAAAATAATGATTAGGACAATAAAAAAGCTATATAGTTATTAAGTAAGTGTCAAAACATTTATTTTTGACCAATAATATGTCATTTGCATAACTATTAAAATACCCCCAAAATCTGAAAAAATGTACTTGAAAAGGTTCATCATTTACGTTTTTCAATGTCAGAAATGTTCCGAACTCTGTTTACACTTAAAATTATTTGATGAGAATTTCAATCCAATCTTAAGATAAAATGCATTTTTAAAACTATATATCCGTATAAGAAGTAAACCATTGACAAGACATTCCTTAGATATACATAAATTTCTATACATAATGCCATGATTTAATAAGTATTGTAAAGAAATTAATTTTTTTATATATGTACACAAGTTTTATTTAAATAAAAAAAATTACAAGGTCACATAGCAGATTGGGATACTATTTATTATCTTTTTATGGCGGCTGGAGATTCTGTTAGACTTTGTGTAGGTGTTTGTTCACCACTGTCGAGCTGTTTAAGCAGTCTAAAGAGAGCAGCTGCTTCTCGAATGTGGCTGAACTCGATGCAAAAAGCTTGTACTTCAATAAACAGTTCCTGAAAATAAATCAGTTATAAAAAAAATCTATTTCCAAACTTCATAATTTAATTTATTGGAGAATTCAACCAAACAAAAATAATAATTAAGCACTTTGATACATTTCCTCATCTTTTAAAATTTGTTTAAGGGATTCTTTATCAGAAAATACAGTTTATTACAAATTATAAGACCACTTCTAATTTTGCATTTTCTTAATAAATGCAATATTAATGTAAATTTCAAAAGTGCATGGAATAAAACAACTTTGTAGGTTAAGCTGGGGGTCAGTTTAAATTCAAAATTTAACTGTAACTTAACCCATCTGGAAAGGAAAAAAGGTAGACAATTAAAAGTGAATCTGATTCTTTAGATTATCCAAGGAAGTGAAGAAACTCAATTAGCAAGTTATATTAATGCTGCACTATAAAGCAACATGAAAGGTATTGGCAACAGATCTCATAATTTAGAGCCTTGGTCAAGTGATGAGGACAACACCTGAGAGGCAACCTCTTTCCAAACTACCACACGAAACCAATGGGAGGACTTTGGGTTCAACAGATTTAACGTGCAGCTGTCCCCTCTACACAGCACCTAGACTTGAATTTGTGACATCCTGACCTTGAGTTTGTGACCATAACCACTAGATTACTGTGGGCCCCAAGTGACTTAAACACGAGTGCAAAAAGCTTTGTACAGCATTGAAAAAAAGGTAGTCTCAACATGAAAAAGTATAATTTTCAATTATATAATCTTAACTACTTGCAATGTTTTGTATAAAAAAGAATTGCAAGAAATGCAGAAAATATCTGTCTGCAAAAAGAAGCTCATGATAAAAAACAATTTTTCAAGCTGGCAACAAAAAATGCCAGTCAGCTTATAAAAACAGCATATTAGACAAGTAAACAACTTTCATGCAACAGAGGTAAATTTTTAAGTCAAATGTTTGTGGTAATTTTCAGATACAAAAAGGACAATCATGATTATTGAAATATCATTAAGAAGCATATTCAAGGTGGGCAGACTATAATGTTCTAGAACAGTACACAAAAAAAAAAAATTTTAGAAAAGAAAAAATAAATTAACTTTGATGGTTTGGATAGCGACCAACTAGCAATGAAAAATCTTAAAGGTAAAATCTCTCTATCTCTTGGCAAATGAATTTAAGAAGTCATCAAATCTAAGAAAAAAAGCTGAGAGCATAAACTTTATTAATCTGATTTTTTAGAATTTTTTTAAAAAAAAAAAACACTTATAATCTGAGTAAAATAATATGCCATGATAAATGTCTTCCCTAAAAAAAAATATACCATAACATTTCTCACAGCTAGATAATAATTAAATTATAATTAGCTTAATATCTATATGCAGCTTATTCTTTGGAATTTACTGCATCACACATAACTTACATTTTCAATCACCATATTTCACCCTAAAAAACTCTAATAAACAATATAAAAAAAAAAAATTTAATGTTATTTATGATTAATTCATTCAGTCAATTTAATTTTATCTTCTTTTCCACCTAACAAATCATGAATTAGAAATTTATATATTATATGTAAAATAATAAAAAATTAACCATCAAATAATTTTATAAAATCTTACCTTTACATTGATTATTTTGTTCCTGATCAGCGACTGTAAAAAGACACATACTAAACGTACTAGCCTGTTTTGTAAGTATTTATCTCTAATAGTTTCACATGTACTGATACAGTTTGATATATACAGATGAACAAATTCTGATGGCAAATCAACAGTCTGAAAAACAAATATAGTTACAGTTGTTTCAAAATAGTTTAAAATAAAAAAATAATCATATTGATTAATAAATAAAAGGTACTATCATAATTTGAGTAAATATATTATAACCATAGAAAATCAGTTCACATTGCAATATCTTTTAACGTCATATTTTTAAAGCAAATAAAATAAAATTATTGGTATTTTAAAGATAAACTGAGTGGCCAAATGATTATGACCACCCCATTAATTCAACACTGGACCACCTTTTACTCTATGAAATGTTAATAGGTAATATGAAGAATCTGAGACCATATTCGATGAATTGTACTTTCCTGTGCCTTCAGATTGGAAGGTACTGGATCTAGCTGTCACACACCCTGTTTGAAACAGGGAACCCTGTTGTACACCCAATTCTCAACTGGGTTGAGATTTGGTGGTAGTACAGGCCAACAAAGCAAGGTTAAGTCTTTGAACCATCTGCAGACAATACCAGCTGTATAACAGGGAGCACTGTCCTGCAGAAATTATCCATTTCTGGCAGGGTACACCATTAACATAGCAGGATGTACTTCATCTGTGATAACACTTAAATATCTTTGAACATTCAGACGTTCCTCAAGACAATTTAAAGAACCCCCGAAATGCCAAGAAAACATCCCCCAGACCATATAACAATACCTCCACCAGCTTGAAGAGTTTTGGAAATGCAGGTAAGGTCCAAGCTTTTGTTCTGTTTTCTCCACATTCACATCCTGCTCTCTGAAAGGTATAATTGAAAACTGGGTTCATTTGCCCACATGATCCTTTTCCAGTCATCTATTGTCTAATCCTTGAGCTCCTTTATGAATTGGAGAGATCTGCTGCTAATCAAGGCTGATTGTAGAGGCTTTTGAACAGGTTACCAAAGCCTATTCAGTGTAATATGCGGCAAAAAGTTTATTCAGAGATGCTCACAGTTGCTCAATGATTACAATTCTCTGCCATTTGAGGTATGGTTGCTCTTTGTTGGAGTGGACAGCCTTTGGTATTCTCTTTCTGAGCGAGTATTCAGTAACCTGTGGAAACCACAGGCCTAACACTGAGACCCAGTTTTCTACTTGGTAACACACCCTGTGAGTATTAATAACTTCTGCTCTCGAAAACTTCACAAGTACAACCGATTTGTGGATACTGGTTCCGACACTTCAAGTGCCCACAGGCATCAATTACACTGTTCCATTTCTCTGCAAGCAACCAAGTGTAATTGATGCTTTACTATTCCTGTATTTCTTTTTAGAGGCTATATCGCCCTCTAATGGCAACAACATCAAGTTTTGGCCAATTTCCATATAAGTGTCAGGTGGTCATAATGATTTGGTCACTCAATGTATATTCCTTCAGATATGCTTTTATATGAATATTTAAACAATACATGTGTTTAAAGGTAAAAGTTTAGCAAATCAACAAAAATAAAAATATATTATATATTTAGAATGAAGGAAATTCATAATGAACATAAAATTAAAAATGCATTTTAGGAACAAATTCTATTCTAAAAGCTTTTATAAATAACAATTTTGCTAAATCGAAGATACAAAACAAATTTAGCAATTCATTAATTTATATTCAGAATTAAAAAAATTTCTAACAACTTAAAGGCAAATGGTTACAAACTTTTCCCTATAAGGAAAAAAATAAAAATTTCACTCTGAAGGCAACAGTTTCAAAAAATTGAAAAATGAAATCATATGGTATTTTCAATTTGCTGATTTACTTTTGTTGAATGAATACCTGTATGTATGCATGCGATATGTAAAAAACATATAATAGAAATTGAATTTTTAGAGGAATATCAATATAACATTAATTTCATGTCACTTAAAGTAATTTTTCAGTATTTTTAAATTTATGAATCAAACTCGCCAGACAAATTCCATTGATCATAAAATAAATGAATACCAAAAATTTTAAACATTAAGACATTACATTTATTAGCACTCCTTAAGCTGTATTAAAAATATATATATTAGTGATTTTGAACTTACAGTAGTTAACCGATTGACAACTTCCATGGAATGTAAAGACATCTCCATGTTCACTAGAACTTGGAAGTATCTAGAATAAAATTAATAAACAGTTTAAACACACTATGAAAAACCATAAGAATTTTAAGACAAATTATAGTAGAGTTGAATATTTGTTACATGAATAATAAATTACAAATATATATCCTGAAATTAATTAAATATTTAAAAATAAAATAGATGCAATATATATTGTATAATCAAATCAAAAGCAGAACAAGATTATTTATTGGTACTATATGACCTTAAAAGCTCTTGGAACAGTATTTAAAATTAATAAAAACATGTTAATATATAAAATTAGACCAGTTTGAGCAATCTAAATCCCTAACATTCAAACTGGTTTTTTTTATATGTTAATAAACCTGTAATATTATTAAACAGTTTTTACAAAATGTATTTATATGAGTAAATTTGCATAATTAGCATATTATTTTACTAATTCATGAAAGTTTTAAATTCACAGTAGAACAAAATTCATCCTTTCTCAATGCAAAGCACAAAAAAAGGAAATAATTTTATAAATATCTGAAAATTTATGTAAAATATGAATACAAAAACTTTGAAGAAAAAAGTAAAAGGATTTTTAGTAGGACTCACAAATATAAAAACAGAAATAATTGTCAACTTTCGAAAGGCAATGGAATATTGTGACACATTATTTTACCTAAATCCTTGAGTAAAAACTATCATATGCAATCCTACTAATTTTAGACAATAATTATGGTAATAGTTCATAAAAAAACAAGTGTGCTTTAGACCACACGACTGAAGTAAAACTTCTTTAACTCCATCTATATGTATGTATATATATATATTTATATATGTATATGACATATACATGTATATTCATATAAATATATTAATTTTCTACAAATATTTAAATTTATTATGGGTTTTCATTGATAAATTAATATTGTTGAATAAATTTTTTATTTTGTTCATTATTTTCATTATTGGATACATCAGTGATTACTGTGGTTGATTATAGACAAATGGTCAAGACAATAGGCTTAGGGTATGAGAAATAAGATGCATATATTTTTGAATGAAAATTAGAAAGATATCTAGAGAACACTGCATTGATTGTTGTGCCATGTGTTTTGGTAGGCTCATTTTGGTTATTATTCATTTGTAGTTCTAATTTATCTTGTAGAAAGTTTACCAAGAGTTGTTAATTTCGCGTCTGAAGATGGACATTGAAATTTCCAGGTAAATTAGTAGCAACTTATAATAGTTTTCTCCTAATTTTTCAGAGCCTTCTCAACCGTAAATCATAAGTCTTTTATATAAAAACTTCATAATATTATTAACTGTGTTATTGGGCAAAATGTAAACAACAACCATTACAATGTTTGTTCCATCGTCCAAAACACAGTGAGCAGCTCATTTATTACCAATTGATGATTGACCAATATCGATTTCACGAATATATCATAATAAAATGTCCATGTTCGAAGTTACTATATTTGAGGCATCATTTGATTTCTGATAAATTGCCACTCCTGCTGATATAACATTTTTATGCTTAAATTTTGCAATACAATTAAAATTTGGGATGTCAACAGTTTCATCGTCATTTGACCAGGTTTCTGATAGAAACAAAATATTGCTTGAATCAATTACGGGATCACTCAAGTCCGACATGTGTTTTCTGAGACTTAGGCAATTGAAAGTAACCATGGACAACTTTTTCTGTCATTCATGAAATCAAGAATCGTTCTTCCTATTGTTGACAATGTGTTCAACGATAATCGGTAAAATTCATCTTGTAAAGATATAATTGATGTATCATTTTTTCAAGCATGATAAAATCTATTATCATTTTCTTTTGGCACTATGCACAGTCCTTCAATTTTGGTAATTCAAGATAGAGCAACATATAATAATGGTAGAGAATGAGTCTTTTGATATTCATAAACAACTTCATTGAATGTTCCACCTTGAGATTTATGAATTGTCATGGCACATCATGATACTAAAGGAAAATGATTTCATTTTGCGTTTATTGTTTTGTTATTATTCATGGTAATGGTAAATGTTCCGCGTTCTATTTGGACGGCATGTTTATCAATATTATGTGTCGCAACGTAACTGAAAGCTTTCCGTCGAAGTTTTTCACCAACTTTTCGTGAATTCTCAAAAGTTAACCATACTCGTATAAATTCGTTTTGTTTAATATGAACTAATTTAGCAATGGCACCGTTTACCAATCCATCTGATGCTTCAATGTTTATGGTGATAAAGTATGATTTAATTCCACAGCCCTAAATAAATTACTTCAATAATTTTGAAAAAATTAAGTAATTCTCTTTATTTTTTGATATATTTTTTAAATCCTTATCTAAAACAAGAAGAAGAAAAAAAAATTTTTTTTTCATTTTGAAGAAAATTTTTTTTTTTTGTTTTCCAAAAACATCAAGTTAAAATGTAGATGTGTGTGGCATGTGTTCTTGTATTAAAAATCCACCAGACAAGTTTTCCTTACTAATAGAATTCAGAAAAAAACACACTCCGCTTTGAATCATATATATCTCATACTTTCTTCGAACAAAAATCTTAAAAATATCAATTTTTTTTTATTTGAGCTGATGAATAACTTCTTATTCGCCCGATAGATGGTGCTGCGTCCTGTCATTTTAGCTGCTACCTGAACTTATATATCTCCCTCTCAACTTCCGTTCGCCTCGCCCAATCACACTTTTCGTAACGCTCTTGTCAGGCATTCACCAGCTTACTTCCCAAGTCAAGTGTGCATAAAGAAGTTTTACTTCAAAAGTTATACAGTGTAACACTGAATTGTTATTTCTGCACAATACATAAAGTTAGTATTATGTAGATCAGGGTTCAAGGATTTTATGCAAAATCAGTCGTAAACAACAAGGCAAATCTTTAGGAGCGATGAGTATTTATTATCGAAAATCAATCCTTGAAATACAGGATTCAACAGCAAAATTCACAGAATAAATAACAGAAGGATTTCACACCTTCAACAGCACTCAGACACAATAAGCAGTGTCTAAAATACACGTATGTAAGTGACTATTCACAAGCACAACCGAGCCAATCAAGTTCAAGGCGTCTACTAATTGCTAATCAAAACAATATTCACTACTCTCTGGTTGAAAAATCAGACTGACTCTTGCGGCACGTATCACTCTATTTATAGCCGGGACTGAAAGTTCTGCAAAGATGCGCTCGCGTCATAGATCGTGAAATTAGTGGATTTCTCTATTAATTTCTAGAAGAATACAGAGAGTCCCGAACTCGCCAACATGGTCGACAAAAATGACGCTAACTTGGCTCTATCGCCAATATTTCACCCAAGTTCCCATTGAATTGCCATTATAACATAAGGGACAGCGTTGCTTGTGAATATTACAACTTTAACATGAAATAAATATAGCATAGAGTAATATAAAAGCATTCCACATTCAAATACAAATTAATTACATTATTGTATACAAAATTCATAACAGTATATATATTTTTATAATTATACAAAATTAAGTTTTATTTTTAAAATGATTATTAACTTAAGATGTGATCCTTTATAACATTACTAAACTCTGAAGAATGTAGCATAGGTAAAATTAAAACATCATTAAATGTTTTCATTAAAGTAATGAAATGTTTTAATACATACTCTGTTATTTGAGCAGACTGCATGAGTCTTAACAATATTTCAAATGCAACTGTAGGATTATTTTCAACTAAATCAGGAAGCTGAAAGAAATAAAAATCTTCATTAATTACCTTTTTAAATATTAATAACTAGTTATTATATTAATTTTGTTATGTTAGTCTTATTTAGATTTTTCTAAAGTAACATTTTCATGCAATAAGAACAAAATTTTTTAAAGGAACTTTTTTTTCTTACTTTAGCTGGCGAGAGACCAACATGATAAACTAACTTGGGGTCCTTTTCTAATTCTGTTAACAGCTGCTGCTGTTGAGCAATAGTTAATGAAGATTTAAATGCCTTTGCCACTAAACGTCTTGCTTCCACATTAGCAACATTGCTCACACACATAGTCATGTCCCAAGCTATTTTTTGTTCAGAAGGATTTGCCAAGTTCATCCATACCAACTAAATAAACAAGAAATCATTCAATAATTATTGTAACAGTAATCAAAACTGAGTTAAACATTTTCTGCAATACTTTTTGCAGAAAAGAAAAGTGTTTGATAAAAACCCCTTAAGTGTACATACACATCCTGCTCAGCTGGTGCATTGAGTGCCCTGAACCTGTCCTTCCAAAGGACAACTTTTTGCTTTATGCTGCTCTTTTTAAAACTTGTCTCACGACTTTGGAATATAATAAAATGACACTGACAGTGCTTCTAAAGAATTTAATTTGAAGGGGTTAGGAAGAAATTTAAAAGGGTATATTCCAGGAATGAGGAAATTCATAGCTAAGCAGTTTCTCAGTACTGTCAACGTCTTCTAAGGAAAGTGTGATGTGAAAACATGTTTTATGTGTTCAATCATGTTTCAGAATATATCACACAACAGATAAGTTATAATTTTTTAAAATTATATTGTAACTCTAGACATTAAATATATTGTATTTTCATTTTATTATTTAATCCTTTTTTTTTTTCTGCTTTAAAGTGAAAGTAAACAATTTTCAGGTTGAAAAAATACTTCTACTTTTCTCCCAATAAACTGCATAACATGCATCTGTAGGAAAAACGGTGACACGGGGGGGGGGGGGGTTATTTATTATTTATTGTTATTTATTTTGTATTGTTTATTCTTGCCAGCAACATAATTATTGAAAGTGCATAGTGTTAATTCAAAGCAACTACTAATGAATGAATGTTTGAGACTCTATTAATGAGAATTAACTTTTCAACAATGTTTTCAAAAGAATTTAAAATTGAACAATCAAAGGTAGTAAAGTAATTTATAGAATGAATTTGTTTTATAAAAATAGAATTATTTTTTCATTCTATATACTTTACTTTGACTATGTTACTTTACTTATTATTAAAACTTCTGAAACAATTTATTTTTTACATTTAGATTTATTCAATTTTAAGTAAAAATTCAGAAAGAGTCAATCAATCCTTGATTTTTCCCCCCGAAAAAATACAAAGTTTTTATATATTTTCACATTCAATTTTTGCTTTCAAATACTGAACCTATTATCAATATATATATATTTTTGTTATAATGTAAATGATCAATTTTTCAATCATACTAACATATATAAAATGAATAATTATAGCTAATCTAGCACATCGTTCACTCAAAATAAAAATGAAAGCCAAGTCAAGTTTTTAAGTCATTACTAGCTGTCATTTAGCTTATTTATATTTTGCTATTTTTGTTTGTTTGTTCTTAACATAAAGTTGAACTCAAAAACAGACCATTTTAAAAAAGAGTAGCGAATAAAATATACAAGAATTATTATCAAAAGAAAATTTTGCAATCATTAAAAGGTCACGTTTAGCAAGGAATATAAGAACAATACCTAAAATTTGAAAAGAGTTTTACAGTATTACTTTTTTCTACAGATATATTTATTAAGATATTCTTATGTCATTATATAAACATAGCACCATTTATTTCAACTTTGACTACAAAAACATTTTTAGTTAAGCTAGTGATACGAAAAGAAATTAAGGTACTTTCAGATTATCTGCAAATTTGGTCCCCACATTGGGTATCATTGGAACATTTCTGAAGAACAAAAGCAATAATAACCAATGCATGCCATACATGTTGTACAGTGGCGCACACAAGGGGGGGGGGAGCCCTGGGGTCTGGACACACCTCCCAAAGCCCTTGAGTTTTTTTCAATTGATGATAATCCTATATATAACGTAAAATTTAATTAATAACTTGTAATTAAAAATTTATTTTATTAATTAATGATAATTATTAGTTAAATAATTTATTTTTTACTGTTTTTTGTTAACAAAATCAGAAGAATCAATTGGTGCTGTCTTGAGGTATGATATGAGTTGGGAAATTTTCGACCATGGACACCCTCCTTGAAAAATATTTGTGTGCGCTACTGATGTTGCACTATATTACAAATATTTTCATGACTAAAGATGATACTTAGGGGAAAAAAGTTAGATACAACTGGAGGTTTTAAGACAGAAGGTAAGCAACAAGCATGAATTTGAACAAGTCTGATCTAAGATTTCTTCATTCTTTCACACAAGCATTTCTTTCTATCTCATTAAAAATCCTTTAGGGAATCTATTTTTACAATAGTCAAGAAATTTGTATTTAAAAATGCATGGATGTCAGTGAATGAAAGAATTTATTAATGTCACACAACAAAGCAACACAAGAGCTATTGATGATGGACTTCATAATTTTGAACCTTAATCAAGTGATGAGGACGACACTTGAGCTGGCATGCCCTTCTCTAAAGTATCATCCCACACACATGGGAGAATTTTGAACTCAATTCATTTAATGTGCATCAGCACCATCCACACTGGGGGTCTTCGCTGGCACCAGGACTCAAACCCACGACATGCTAGCCACAAGTTCATGACCATAACTATTAGACTACCGCAGTTATTACTCGGATGTCAGAACAGTATCGGTTGAAGAGATTTTTAACATAAGTACTAGGGTGTTTACAAGTTATTGTGAGGTCAAATAAAGCATTTCAAGGGATGAGAACTGATATCTAGAAAAGTTTTATGACATTTACCACAAACAAACCTTGCCCTATAATAAGGAGGATCCATGAGAAGCATTATAATATGTTCGAGTATCTTTCAATTTACACGCATTATTTTGAAATGTCATTTCATTGACTTGTGGCTTTCTTCCTCCTGAGTTGTATTTCATCAACTATCGAAAAAGTAAAATTTCCTTCAAAAATACATTGCTATAGTTGACAGTTTAGAATGTAAAAATTTGCTTGTTACTGAATTTGTTTCTCTCATAAAATCTACTCTCGTGTAAAATAATTTAATATTTTAAACATTTCTAAACAAACCAATACTTATAGGCAGAAAGTTAGTCAAACAAATGTTCCATTCACAAAAATCATGAATGAATTAGACTTCTCCCAAAATTAGGAAAGAATGAAAAATGCTTAACAAACACATATCAATATAATTTCTGAAATGCTTGATGCTGGAAATTGGATTCCATGACTTCAACTTCAATTAATGCAATAGTTTCAATTGTTGAAAAGCATCTTGTTATGGATACAAATTAAAATTGCTTAGTGAGATTACAAAAGCTAATGGGCCATGGGTAGCCTAGTGGTTAAAGCATTGGACGCCAGACCAGAAGGCCTGGGTTCGATGCCACCAAATATCCGCCGAGTGCACACAGAGTACGTGCTCGTTAAATCAGTGGGTCCGAATGGTGTCGCCATCTATCATGAGCAAAATAAAACTGTCACCTTCATGGGCTCAAAGCTTCGACTAACGACAGGCGTATTCCTAGCCCGTTGCCATGATGAATTTCATGGGCCTCGATCTAACTACGTCAGACAGGTGGCATAAGTAACAACAACAACACAAAAGCTAATGAGTTCTAGTTAATGAAAATAAAAAACATTTTTCTTATTTCATACATATTACTAATATGGGGTGTAGTGTAATGGGGTGTAGTGTAGCATGGGTAAGGATAATTATGCTAGAGCCTTCTCCATTTTCTTGCAAGTCTTGTGTTTCTTTTTATTGGAGATTTCTATGGAGATTTTTAACAATTGTTTTTTTAAGGGGATGGAGAATCCCAGTCTTAAAAGTTTTTTTCTGGAATGGTGGTGGCCTTACTATTGACAAATTCATTAAACTAAAAACTTATTTCTAAAAAGTCCCCCCCCCCCTGATGCTATTGGTATCGCTGAGAGTGGCTCTTCTGCAGACAATCTGAGATCTTTCCCACTAAAAGGGCTGCAAATCACACTCTTTCAGACATTCTCGACAAACTGATTCGGGAATTTTTTTTTTGTTTTGTTAAAAACAATCTCACTGCAGAACCTTTGTTAAAATATACCATGACAGCTTCTGTTTCTTTGGAAGCGATCGAACTACGAGCATGGAAGAGAAACATTGGTTATCGTGTTTCAATTTTATATAATCCTCCTAGAAACAAAACAGATCTAAATTCTCTTTTATATGACTGCAACAAATACATTCATTTTAAGAGATTTTAATGCTCACTCCACAAGATGGGGCTATGTTCAAAATTGTCCTGTTGGCAACCTAGTTGAAGGTTTTATTGATACAAACCAAATCGATTTTATTGAAAACTGTACGGTGTCCCCCATTTTTCTTTCATATAGAGGCGCCTCATCACATCCTGACTTATTATTGGCCCATCCAAATTTAACTCCTTTTGTAAATCACCATCAAATTCAGGCACCTGGAGGTGCTGGCCATAAAATTCTTTCTGTCATTGTTTCTAATCCAGAGGAAACTCATGCTTCCAGAGTCACTAGATGGAATTTGAAAAAAGCTAATTGAGAGAAATATGCAGTTTGAGAGATACTCTTTTGGGAAAGATTAAAGACAAGACAAAATTATAACTACTATTTTAGCTTGTAATAATGTTTGTATTCCAAAAGGCCATATATTAAGAATGCAAAGCCTTTTTGGAATGATAAACTACAGATTCATAAGGAACAAAAAGATCTACCAAGAGATAGAGCTGAGTCTATCAGCCTTCTTGAAGATTGCATATCTTTAAGGAAAAAACAAGCTATTTTGAAGAAGAAAATTTAAAATGCAAAGTGTGCTTCTTTTAACAAATTTTTAGAGAATTTTGACTACTGAAAGGAGGGTTCAAAAGGCAAATGGTTAACAGCAAACGAACGCAGCCTTGCAAACAACCAATGAAAAAAGGTTGGTGGAAAAATTTTGACTTCTGACCTAGATATAGCAAAGACCTTCTTGAAATTATACTGTAAGGTTAACAACTTTAGACCTAGAAGACAGATTAGAAAACAGAAATAATTTCTCCTTGTGTGAACCAGGAATGGGACAGGTTTTTCTCTGCTCCTATCTCTGATGAGGAATTCCAGAGTGTCCTTCAAATCTTATCTAGAGAGAAAAGTGCTGGTCCTCATATTCTTCCAGAATTTATTTTGGAACTTGGCTCCAAGGCTAAGCAAACTATATTACTTTTTATAAACAAAACTTGGGTGGCTCTTTTCCGAGTTATTGGAGAAAGGTTGATGTTTTACCAACATCCAAACTGACAAGGTTGATGTTTACTGACATCCAAAGTTTTAGACCTATTTCTTTAATCTATATTCTAAGTAAATTATCTGAAAGAATGGTTGTTGATCGACTGCAGTATTACCTGGACAGTTACGGTCATATTTCTGAGAAACAGACAGGCTTCAGATGGGGTTACAATACAATCGAACAAGTTATTTGCTTGACTCAACACATTAAAAATGGCTTTCAAAAGAAGAAAAGCATGCTTGCTGTTTTTGTTGATTTTAAATCGGCTTTTGACAAGATCTGGAGAAAGATGTTGTTCAAAAAGCTTTTACACATGAATGTTTCCGACCATCTCTTTAAATGGATAAGTGATTTCCTCTCTCCGCATTTCTTAAATATCAAATATGGCAACTCTTGCTCAGGGCACGGCCAAACTAGACAAGACCTTCCACAGGGGTCTGTCTTGAGCCCAGTTCTTTTTAATTATTATGATAAATGATCTTTTGAGTTTCATCGATAATGCAGTGCCACAAATTAATTCCTTACTATATGCAGATCTTGTTTTTTGGTTATCTGGTTCTGATATACCTGAATTAGAAAGCACCCTGATACCTCTTTGAAATACCCATCTGTTTAAGATTAGCCTGGCTGATTCACCGCTCTGCCCACTCTATAAATCCATGCCAATGACTGGGGAGCATCTATCTGATTGCCCCGCTCTACTTCGTGTTCTCTCGCAAGACAACTGTGGAGTTCTCCCTCCTGCTGGAGCAACATCTGCTTTATATTGGAATGCAAGATGCCTTATGTCCAAGAGGACGTTGGTGGCGTAATTTTAAAAAATATTTCTAAAATCAAAATTTGGAATTTAAAATTATATCAATCAAAAATATTTCACACAGTATATAAATAAATTAACAAAATCAAGCAAATTACTTCGTCATCAAAGCCAAGCAGAGGTGGGGCAAGTCTTATGCATTCTGGTTTAAAACAAGATTGTACAGGAGCATCAGTACCACATATTAGCGATTCTCTTAGACTTTTCAGTGTACTAGCATCAATTGGATCTCTGAAATGAATGAGTTATAAAAATAAAAAAACTGTCACAGTATATTTCCTTTTAAGATGATTTGTGCTAGAAGTAATTTATAATATTTATTATGCCAAAAATCAATAAATATAATAGAAAAACAATTTTTACATGTGAACAATAAAATTAAATATTGAAGTATAACCCCCTCAGGGGTTCGCCTTCTTTAGGTGAGTATGGGTGTCACAATCCCGAGGTACCCTAGTGATCTTTTCCTTCGACCAAGGGGTTTACTGTCTTTGGTAAACACAGGTGTCACGACCCCAGGGTACCCTAGTGATCCGTCTCTATTTTCGACCCTTCGCCTTGTCATTCCATTCGACATTTTTTTCCCCTTTCCCGTCTAGACCACAGATTAAAATTTTATTTCAATACACATGATTTGAATCTTAAATTTATTTTTTGTGATTGTATTATATTCTTAATATATATTGCTATTAACACAGTTTAGCTTTTATTTTGAGATGCGTTAATTTGGTTCCTTTATTTTATTTTCGATATCAGTGTTGTGTTTTACTAACACCGTTGTTTGTCAACCCACATGTTTGCCGTGTGCGGCGTCCCGTAAGGAGGAAAATGGTGTCCTGGGGATACCTTTTGCGTACCCTTTGGCCCACGCTTCGCTGTAGACGGGTGGCAGGAGTGAGCCCGCTCCTGTCAATCGGCTGGTGATAAGTCTTTTCGGAGACATTGCTGTAGGGTTAGTGCTGCAGATAAGGGGTGGCGGGTTTACCCGTTTGATCCTCACCCTGATGCTGTAGCACTATATATTCTGGGTGTACTCTAGGTAAGCGCCGTGCCTGGTTTTTGCCAGATGACCGGCACACTGCCTCCCATGTTGGACTCCGTGGTGGATGGAGCCACACCGGAATGAATACTATCTCTCTCTTCATGGATCCCGAAATTTCGTGCCCGGGTAAAGGCCTCGTTTTACCCACACCACTTACCATTGATGAAATTGCAAAGAATACACGTTTTTTTATACTATCATTGCCAAACAGCGAAATGTCCCGTAAATCTCCTTTTACTATCTTCAAAGCTCTCCAAGGAATTGGTGAACCGAAATCAGTAAAAAAAATGAGATCGGGTGATTTACTAGTCGAAACTAATTCTGCTCTTCAATCAAAATGTTATTTAGCTGCTAAAACCTTTCTTGACTGTCCTCTTCTTGTTAGTCCACATAAATCTCTGAACTCCAGTCGAGGTGTCATTTCAGAACCTGACCTGTTTGACCACCCCTGAAGCAGCCATCCTTGAAGGATTTTCTAATCAGGGTGTTATCCAGGTCAGGAGAATCACAATTAAAAAATATACTGCAATAATTCCTACAAAACATATTATTTTAACATTCAATAGTCCAAAACTGCCATCTACAATAAAAGCAGGTTACTTGAACTGTAAAATCCGTCCTTATATACCAAATCCTCTGCGCTGTTTTAAGTGCCAGAGATTTGGTCACTCTCAAACATCCTGCCGAGGTCAACTGATGTGCATCCGTTGGGCATTCTTCCACGGATTGCACTCTAGAGCCAAAATGTGTTAATTGTTCACTCGCCCATCCATCAGATTCCAAACAATGTTCCAAGTGGAAAATAGAGAAACAAATACAAGAAATTAAAACTAATAGAAATGTCTCCTATTTAGAAGCACGCAAATCCATAGTACCACAGATATCTCAAACATACGCCCAGGCTGTCAAATCCTCAACTGCAACCACAACAACCCAAACTGATGAAACAATTACAAAAATAGTATGCCCTCCTTTAAAATTATTGCAACCTTTAATATCCGTTCCTAAACCAACAGTATGTCCCAGAATTCCTCCAGTTACCAAATCCTCAAACTCAACTCAGGCACACCTCCTGCCATCTACATCTTCTGTTGCAGCTACAATATCATCAGAATCTCAACACCCTATTTCTTCAATAAATAATGTTCCCGCCACATCTAATAGTCTGTCTACCTCTGTTAAATCTGCCTCATCCAAGAAAACACTTCCTTCATCAACAGCATCAATGTTTACACCTTTACCAGCTGAAACAAGTCCTGTTCTAGAAACTGCTAACACTAAATCCAATACTATACCTTCTACATCCCAGTCTACTCATAAAAAAAGGCGTCCTCGCAAGACTATATCAAACGCTACAATATCAAGCAAACCAATGACAACCCATAAACCTAGGAAAACTACTCCTGTACAAGACACATCAGATGAAGAAGATACGATTATGTATGACGTAGACGAAGACTTATATATACACCCCTTTACCCCTGGATCGTTCCTCTTAACGCCGACCAAGAACCGCAAGTGATTTTTCTCACAATCATATTTTATGGACTTGAGGGGAAAGATCCCTCTCCTTAAGATCTGTTTACTTTTATATAACATTTTTTGTACATAACAATTTACTGTGAAAACTGATTTTATCGACATTTTTTAGCTGTTTTTATAATTTTACTATTTTAACTAGTGTTTGGCTCAGCTTAGCCAGATTTTGGCTCTTGCGCCATTAAACCATACACTCACTCACTCACTCATTGAAGTATAACATGTATAATACAGTAAAATAATTCAACTTAAATAAAAAAAATAATTTCTATTGTGGCAAAATTATGAAAACTGAATAGAAAGGGATGGCAAGAAAGCCATATCATTAGAAGAAATAAAAAATAAGCCTTTAATGGTATCTAAAAATAAAAATAAATTAATGTAAAATCCAGCATATGATGTGCACCTATACTGTCAAGCTGAGTTTTTTAATTTTTAGGTATATTCACTAAATAACGCTCACTCCCTTTACGAAGGAGCATGAAATATATGTGTTATGTTTTAAAGCCATTTATTCGAGGAATCATCCATGGCTTTTGAAAAAATAATATACTTCTAGAACTACAGTTCCTTAAATTCATTAGGTGCAAGGGGGTCAAAACCCCCAAAATAACCCAAATTTATTTTTATTTCGCATTTTTTAAACTCTACATTAGTACCCTTCAAAGTATTGTCCATGTGCACCAAGGTACTTTTGCGAAAGCGCAACACAGTTTTGAAACTCTTGAGGGAGTGGCAATTTAATGTTTTCCACTGGCTTGATTTTTGAATGTACCAGTAGCACAAGATGTGTCCCCAAGTTACTCTTTGAAAAAAATTTGGATCATTCTGCACTTCGCACTCTTACAGTGACAGCAAACATTTACTCAGTTTTCTCTTTGATATTTCTGAGCAAATTTTCTCATCATCTTTGAGCAAATGAAGAACAAATTTTGCTGACACCCGTCTCATGGTGCAACCTTTGGTTAAAATTCGCTGGACTGAGTTTCCTGAATGTTCGTTTCCTCAGAAACTTGGTCAAAGGTCTTTCTACGATCTTCATCAATTGCACAATTGATTTTGGCAATGTTTTTGTCATTTCTTCCTGTCGAAGGACACAATGGGTAGGGCATGTCTTCAATTGACATGTTGCCAGATTTGAAACAGGAAAACCACTCGTACACTTGTGATTTTTTAAAGAATTCATCATAAAAAACTTGCCAAAGCATCCCAACAATCCCAGCTGCAGTTTTCCCCAACAGAAAGCAAAATTTCACATACACTCTTTGTTCTTTGTGGTCGGCCATCTCACTAATCCTCAAAGGGTTGAAACAGGAGCGTACACAACAGAGAACTACAAGCAATCCACTTAACTCAGAGTGACACCAGCTCACACTAACAGTTAGAGGAGAACCCCAACTAACAGCACAACTCGTAACTACAAAACATGTGCATGCAACAGTTTGATTCCAGTTATTTTTTAGTCCATCCTCAAGTGTCATTTCTTTCAAATAAACAGTACTCCAATCCATGTAGAAGTATTCATCTCTTATTTTTAAAGTTATCATTTTTATACATGGTGTATAAAATGCACTAGTAAATTTTGATCTAATTTTTTTTATGTTAAATGTGTGCATCATATGCCAGTACACATTTTTATCTCACACCAAAAAATATGAAAGTGAATTAGTACAAGTAAAATACAATAAATAATGTACTACATATTCTCAAAAACATGTTGCCATATCATTATAATGCATTTCTCACTTTATTGTATTTGTAATTTTTCATTATATTTGTTAAAAAGGGATAGATAATAAAAAATGGTTTCTTAGACTAAGGCAAATAAAATTGCTAATGAGAAAAATAATACATATTGAAAAAAAGTTTTATTAAAAATTATGATCAATGCCAAGTACTTGAATATTACAATAATTCTCAAAAAGAGTGCCTGAAGAACACTTATTTAGAAGGAATGATGAAGTTTAATTTATTTTGTTTAACTGCAATCCTAAGTAGCAATCAATGACTTTTCTTAATGTTATACTCAAAAAATGAAAAACTAAAATGTTATAAACTTATGGTTAAATTGAATTTAAAACAAAAATGTTTTTTTTTTGATAATTAGTTTTATCTTTGAAAAAGGTTATTTTAGACAAGATACTACACATGTTTCAATCTTAATTCATCTTTATCCCTTTCACTATGATAAATTTACAACATTAATTAGAATTGAATGTTAACATTTAGTACTAAAAATGAATTAAGTTATGCACATATGCATAGGTACAGTAAATAGATATTTAAACATATGAAGTATATATTACTAATTAGAGAGGAAAAACCTACGTAGATTTATTCTGTGAATAAGGTAAAACAACTGGAATACCACTTTTACTGGTTTGTGACATCTCTGAATGACGTTCAGCTAAGGCAACTTGAAGACCACTGACATCAAAAGACTATAAAAAGTAAATTCATTAATCATTAGAAAGCATTAATGTGATAATATAAATAAAGCAATTCACATAAATATATATAAAGTGGATGGATCACGGAAGAGAATTATTTAGAACTGTATAAAATTTACAAACAACCAGATATAGTAAAATTCATCAAATTACAGACTTAAATGTGTTGGTCATCTGGCTAAAATGAATGAAAATCAAATGTTCCAAGAAAATATTTTGGCAAAGCCCATGGAAAATAGACCTTAGGGCAGACCCCTGCTAAGATAGATTGATTGTATTGATAGAGATCTTCTTGTTTTAAAAGGTTAAAAAAAACAGACGCCAAAAGTAAAGACGCCCCGAGAAGACTTCTGGAGAAGGCCAAGGCCCTCCCAGGGCTGTTGATCCATTAAAGAAGAGAAAATGACACATTATAAATTAAGATTGCTCTTTCAAATTATATGAAGGTTATTGTCAATGGACCTCCTAATTTTGTGTGAATCATGGCTAATGAAAAAGACTATAACTAAATAAGTACTTTCTACATTTTAAACTTTCCCACAAGCATATTTATTATAATATAGTATTCATTGCAAATTCTTTTACAGCCCATGAGGACCAAGCCTTACTGTGCCCATTTCAGTTTTCGTGACCTTGAGTGCAGAGGTGCATGAGCAGATGTTCCGGTTAGGGGGCAGTCTGATGTGAAACACCCAGTGTTTAGTTCCCAAGCAAGCTTGGTACTCATTTATTGATGCACGGAAGGGATGAAAGGCTGCATCAACATTGCCCAGCCCAGGGTTTGAACCCTAGACCTGTGGCATGGAAGCACTTTCATTTTACAACAAAAAGAATAATATTAGTTAACTCCTACAGTTTACAAGGACATAATGAGTTCATTTTCTTCTAATTAATATTTATTCAGATTTTTACTGCACATATATTAAGAAAAATAAAATTTCTTGAGTTTTCTTATTGCACAAGTAAATAAACATAATTTATATATTTAATGTAATACAACCAATCAGCAAAACAGAATTTTTAAGGAATAATACTAAATGCAAGCAAAATTGGAAAAAAAATGCTAAATTTAGTATAAAACAAATAAAAATATTAGACAACATAATATTTCATTTTCTTTTCTAATTCCTTTCCAACCGTCTTTTAGAAATAATAAAAAAAAACTAAGCAAATAAGTTTATTTAATATTTTCCAGCAAAACTAGAATGCTCGTTCTTTTATGTAAAAAAGGGGGGGGGGATATCTAGAAACATAATAGTCATCAATATACCGATCAGAAAATTTTCAACAATTGGGGAAAAATCACCTGCATATTTGAGGCATCCATCTGAATAACTTGATTAGGAGTTTTCTTGAAAAGCTGCAAGTTAAAACAAATACATAAGATTTTCTCTCATATTTATTAATACAATATTTAAATAAGTACAAATATAGATAAATAAATCCACTGAGTTATTTCTATCCAGCATACTGTAACAAATTGATAAATAGGAAATATAAATAAGAGTCATGCATATTATATATGCATTTTTGTTTTGAAGTTGTTAAGAAATTTACAGCAAACTAATAAATTTGATATCTACCCCAGGTTCAGTTGAGTTGTAGTAATCTGGTAACAAAATAAAGGAAGACCCATTTTTTAAAACACCATTAATGTTACAAAATCCTCCCACAGTACAATATTAAATGGACAGAATCGGGTACTAGTTCAATTTTTATGGATTTTGTGATTTTTAGCAGAGGCTTGAAAGGGTCAAGTATATTTATTTTATGACACACACACACAAATTGTAAAATAAGTTAAATAAATCCTTTTTGATCTGTTTCTTTAGATTTTTTACAGACAAATGAAAGATGTTTTTCAATGTTGGCCATACAATTTAGAATATTTAGTTATATCTGCAAATGGAACCAATTTTAGGTCTAAATTCAACAAGGGTAAAAAAAAAAAAAAAGAATATAAACGATACATTATGTTGAAAAAGTAATAGCTTTTAAAATTATTGCATTTGCCCCAAAATTAGCATTTGTGTTAATGGGTCAAACAGAAACTAAACCATGCTAATGGATTAAGTAATTAAAATAATTAACTTCTACTCCATTTGTAAGTTTTACAGGGGTTTAAAAAATAGATCTGCTTATGATAAATGTTTGTCTTATTTGATGCTAAGAAGTTTTCCTGTTTTTAATACAAAAACTTTTTGATTAAACAATTAAAGGATGCAATTTTAGTACAAAATAAATTAGTTTAAAAAAACTAAAGAACACGATTTTATACCGATTTGAACTAAAAAGTAAAAAAATAATTCTTAATATAAGAATAAAATGATGAACAAGAAAATGAATGTCATTGGGGTAAAAACGTGAGGTGTTCTATTAAATATATCAATAGTTATAGTTTCTAACTTCTATTCCGAAATGCTGAGTTAGTGTAAAAATGTAGTACAAAGCACCCCACGCTTTTTCTACAATGACATTAATTTTCTCCTTCATCATTTTATTCTTATATTAGGAATTATTTTTTTATTTTTTAGTTCGATTCACTATAAAAGAGTTTAGTTTACTTTAGTTACTATACTTTAGTTTTTTTTAAAGCTATAATTTTATTTTTAATTTTTTTGTTCGATCTACAATAAACGTGTTTTTTACAAGCTTTTATTTAACTTGCAATGTATGTATGTAATTTGTTTGGGTGGAATCTTGCAACTCAATTTTGAAGCTGATATCTTCAACTCATTGAGCTGAAATTTTGTATACACGTTTAATTTGGATGACAATGCATGTTTTGACCATTTATATTCCGATATTGCAATTAGTTCAAAAGATATTAATTAAAAACCTTAAAACGCATAATTGTTTCACTCCTGTGCATTGTTTTTTCCGCTATGCTCGGCGACACAAAATGAAGAAAGAAGAGGGGATTTTTTTGAGGAGTTTTGACATTTTTAAAACAGCAATTTAATTTTTTTTTAAAACACTCAGACAAAAAATAATTACAGAATTGGAAAGATTATTGATTTCGCCACGATACGGTACAATTTTTTTTACAAAATAATGATATTTGTATTTTTTACAAGTTTTTTAAAAATGTGTTAAAATTGATGCGTTTTTATGGAAACGAATTCTAAATCTTTGCATATGAAATTATTTTTTTATTATTAAAATGATATTTTACACTAAATAAGTTCATGCCTTTTTCTTTTAGAATATGTCATTTAAAAAAAATAAAATGTCAAAAACTTTTTTTTCAAATGATTTTTCAAAAAATACTCAACATTTTATTTAAAGATTTAATAATTTCTTCATTTATTAAAATAATCGCATGAAACTTTTTTCCGTGTGTAAAACATTATTATCTGTCATTAAGGTGAAGATTGGAAGAAGTGTTTAAGCATTACGGATTTTAAAAAGTTTGTGTTTTTCATCTAATACACTTTTTACAAGAATAAAAACATACAGAATTTCTTTTAAAATTTTTTATTTAAAAATTACTGTGTTTTGCAATCAATATGTGAAACTTGGAAATCAGAACTTAAAAATTAAGCCCTAAAAAAAATCAAAAACTTTAATAAAAAACGCGATTTTATGGTAAGTTAAGCCTTGGCATCAAAAACCGGTTTGGCGCCCAATGACTATCTGTTTCATCTTGCCAATGACTATCTGTTTCATCTTGCATTTGAAGTCTGCAAATAGGGCTATACTAGAAAAAATGGTGCCTATAAATAATCAAAATCACCAAATTTGGCGAGTAAAAAAAATGCGAAAGAAAAATTTATTTTTGTTTCATTTTCTCTGTACAAGTTTTAATTCAAAGAATTAATTTTAATCATCCGTTTATAAAACAAAAATTTCTATAATATTTGTGAAAAAAATCATTTTTATTCCGTTATCATTATTTTAAATGTAGTGCTTTAAATTAATATTTTTTAAGTTTTCTGTGAATCATTAATCAAAATTTTTCAATCGTTAGGCATGGATTTCTCAAAATTCTGACGAGTAAATCGTCTGAACTAAAAAAGTTCATATACTTTGGTCTTTTAAAATCAGTGATTTAGTAAATTAAGTACACAAAAACTTTTCCTTTTTTACTCTTTTTCAAAAAATGCTCACAATTTTAATTCAACATTTAATAAACATGTAAAATTTTGTAATTTAAAAAATTTCTACTTTAAATCACAGATTTCAGTTTTTATGAAAAAAAATTTAATCCTCTTTGATTTTAAACACATATGCTAATATCAACCATTTAATAAATGATCGGATGTTTTCTATCTTTTCATGAAATAATGCATAAAATTGATTTTAGTTTATATTATAAATGAAAAAAATGCATAAATAGATTGTTTGTGTATTCATTTTAATGCTTTTTAGATTTGATGTGTGAATATCTCTACCTTCGATTTTAAAGGTCCTTTCACACTGTTTGCCGAGAACTTACTGGTTTAATTGTCATGTCGCATGGTTACGTGCTGAAAAGACTAGGGTTCTGTTCCCCCTCAAAAGGAAATCTTTGATTTTTTTAAAAAATACTCAAAATTTTATTTGCACATTTAATAACATCAAAAGAAATTTTTTAATAGGTAAGATAATTTATTGCGCCCTGATATGGTTTTTTTTTTTTACAAAACAATGATACTTTGCCTATTTTATGATTTCTTCTAAAATAAATATCGATGCGTTTAAATGAAAATTATTCTCAAAAAGTTCATACTTCGATCTGCTAGAATCAGTGATTTAAAAAATAAAATGCTGAAAACGTTCTTTTTACGAATTACCCCACCCCCTTTTTTTGCAAAACAATGGTACTTCACATATTTTATGATTCTTTTCTAAAACCAGAGTTGAATGAGATGAACAGGCTTAGAAACCTATTCAGTGATAACTAAAAAGTAAAAAAAAAACTTTCATTTAAATGCGCTAAAAAGAATAAAATAAACTTTTTCTTTAAAACTTGTTTTATTATCAACTTATAACGTCATTATACAACTTATATGATATAAAAGCTTGTCGCGAGATTTAGCTGTGTAGATAAACAAGTAAATTAAATAACTTGATCTGACTGATTTTAATTTGTAAAAATTTCAAACTAAGTAAATATGAGTAGTTTAATCTCGCGACAAGCTTTTATATCATATAAATTGTATAATGACGTTATAAGTTGATAATAAAAAAAGTTTTAAAGGAAAAGTTTATTTTTACTTTTAATTTATTAGTTTTAGTCTTGCTCTTCAATGGATGCAAATTAAAGGGCCTGAAGTGTATTTATTCTCTCTGTTTACCATATCATATTAGATTCTGTCTCTATAAAAAGGGTCAAACAATTAAAAGTGTGTTAAGTAGGAAAAGTTTGAATTGAAAAAATTTAATGTACCATGTTTTTATAATGGACTAAAAAGTATAAAGTTCCTCCTTTTCGTTTTTTTTTTTTTCTTCTTTTTTCCCATTTTTATGCATTGTCATCTACTTCTGAGCTATGGTCCAAATTTCAAATCTGTAACTCATCGGAAAGTCAGACAGTTTAATCAATTGCAAAATTCTACCCGGACAGACATTCAAGAAAGAGAGTTAATAATAGCATGGTAACATTAAGTGTCAATCGTACTATAATGTTAATTCGTATCATCACTTCTAAATGTATTGCTTTATAAAAACAAAAATTATTTAGCAGTTTAGATTATTTTTTTTCACATGCAAGAGCCTTTTTTATTTTCATTTTCAGAAAAACGTTTATATTACGGTAAAAAATTGTTAACACACACCCTCCACTTTCTCACGTAAAGAACACTTTTTTTGTTTGTTTTATTTGTAATAACCACAAGTGTGTATTTTACACTTGCATATAATTAGCTTTAAAATAAAACATTTGCTTTAAGGTTACACCTTATTCTTTAAGTCGCTAAATCTGGAATTAGTCGCCAAATCTGGAAATGGTATATGGAATTAGTCACCAAATCTAAAAATGGTATATGGAATTGTCACCAAATCTGATTATCGTTATTCCTGACGATACTGATAAGGAACAAAATTATGAAATTATTGTATTGTCAGCGGTCCTTGACAAGTGTGCAAAATTTCGAATTAATCCGATCTTTTAAAGTGGGTAAAAATCAAGTTCTAAGATTCCGTTACATACAAGTGAAACTTATAAAAGCGTGTTAAAAATATTCATTATATACAAAAACACACACTAAAAGTTAGTATTTGGATTCCATACTTCATGAAATTCTAAAATTCAATCAGAAATTGAGGAATTTTAAGGAGCTGCATACTAATTTACAAAAATTTATTACTGAACCATTATTGTAAAGAAATAGAGAAAATACAATGAATTATTTATATGAAATAGTGTAAGAAACGCCCCGTGTGGTGACCAGGGGGTAAGAATTTAGTCCCAACGTAGCCCACGCGTGTCGTAGAAGCCGACTAAAATGGGTACCCAGTGTCCAGGGGTATAGCCGGGTACCCTGCCCCTGAGGATTATATCAGGGGACTGACCCTCCAGGTTGGGGGTTGGGCGTGGGGCTGACAACTCCACCCCGTAAAAAATCCCACCGTCACGAAACCAAAGGAACATAAAGCCGGACTGCTTTCTCGGAGACGACCTGGAAAATGTCTAAAGGATATGAGATTTGGATGCTGGAATGTTCTTTCTCTGCTTCGAAGTAAGGCCCTCCAAGCGCTTATTGAACAGATGAATCTATACCGCCTTGACCTCCTTGCCATTCAGGAGGTGCGCTGGATTGGAGAGGGAGTTCTGGAGAATAAAAACTATACTGTGTTTTACAGCTGTGATCCCCAAAAACATGTTTTTGGTACAGGATTTATTGTAAACAAAAGAATTAAGCACCTTGTTTAAGATTTCAAGACAAAAAAAGCAGAATGTGCAGAATTAGAATTAAAGGTGTTTCAAAACTACAGTATTATATGTGTTCATGCACCAACAGAGGAAAAGAGTGATGAAATTAAAGATCTTTTCTATAGTGAATTAGATGCACTCTGTTGTGATGCACTCTTGTGTGAATGCCCCCAAGGTGACATTAAGCTTCTATTGGGGGATTTTAATGCCAAAGTTGGAAAGGAAGATTTTTTCCGACCTATCATTTGGATATCATAGCCTACACGAAATTTCTAATGAAAACGGAATCAGGCTTGTTGATTTTGCAGCTGAACATATGGTTGTCGGAAGTACCATGTTCCAACATAAAAACATACACAAAAGGACATGGAGATCACCTGATGGCTCTACTTTTAATCAGATAGACCACGTGCTAATTGGCGCCCAGCACTTCTCTAGCCTTTTGGATGTTAGGTCCTTCAGTGGTGCCAATATCGATTCTGACCACTATTTAGTTGTGATTAAAATAAGAGCGAAAATTTCAACATTCAAGTACAAACATAGAAAAAGTGAAGGTAGGTTTATTTGCTCCAAGCTTAACGATCTGAAGATTAGGAATGAATTTGTAGAAATGTTAAATTGCAAACTTCAGGATAGTGATTTGGTGGGCCCCACCGGTATTGAAGATCAATGGTTACTGGTTAAAGAAGCTATCCTAGCAACTGCTGAACAGGTTCTGGGAAAAATAGAAAAGAACAAAACAAAAAAAAGACTGGTTTGATGATAAGTGTAAGGCAGTAACGGATCTTAAAAATAAAGCTTACTGAGATATGCATCAAAAGAGACTCACCAGAAGTTCAGAAGAAGACTATAAAACCGCCAGAAGAAATGAAAAGAGGATTCACAAAGCGAAAAACCGACTATTCTATGAAGAGCTTCTTAAGGATGCTGAGCATCTAAAAAGTAGCAATGAAAGCAAAGCTTTCTATAAGATAATCAACAATAGTCGAAAAGACTTCAAATCCAGAGTCACAATCTGCCGAAATAGTGATGGTGAAATCCTTAGCAACCCAACTGAAATATCTCAGAGATGGGTGGAATATTTCTCTGACCTATTAAACGCTGCACACACTAACAATGCAGTTTTTGTCCCCCATCAAAACTATCAAGATATTCAGGTACCTCCACCGGATTGCCATGAAGTTGAGCTGACTCTCAAGACGTTAAAGTCCAACAAGGCGTCTGGACCTGATAGAATCCCGGCTGAGCTTTACAAACATGGAGGAAGACTGCTAACAGAACAAGTTCATAAAATTATTATCTCTATCTGGAATGACGAAGTTCTGCCCCCAGATTGGACCCTTGGAATCATCTGTCCAATCTACAAAAAGGGAGATCCCACAAACTGTGGTAACTACCGAGGTATTACCCTTCTGAACTGCATCTATAAAATCTTCTCGATAATCCTCTTTAACCGATTTCTCCCTGGGTAGAAAGTATAGTGGAGGATATCAGTGCGGGTTCAGAAAGGGGAAGTCCACCTGCAAACAAATCTTTAATCTGCGACAAATAATGGAAAAAGCTAGAGAGTTCAATATCGATCTTCACTACTTATTAATTGATTTTAAATCCGCATATGACAGTGTTGATCGGGATTTCTTGCTTAAAGCTCTTCAAGATCTAGGGATGCCAAATAAATACTTACAGCTTATAAAATCAACTTTGACTCGCACCCTTTCCTGCATAAAGCTGTCAGGCAATATCATGGATTACTTTGAAATTGAACATGGAGTAAGACAGGGCGATGCACTCGCCTGTCTTTTGTTTAACTTAGCTCTTGAGTGGGTCATTCGTGACTCTGGTATCAACACGAGGACCACTATCTTTACCAAATCTGTACAAATTCTAGCCTATGCTGATGATATAGTCATAAACGCAAGAACAAAAAGTGCCTTAATGGAAGCATTCAGCGCTCTCAAGGCATCTGCTGAAAAAATGCATCTTAATATTAATGCAGATAAAACTAAATACATGCCTGTTACAAAAGCAGTGAGCCCTGTGGCCCTTCAAGTTGGAAATCTTAAAGTTGAACTGGTTGACAGTTTTACATATCTGGGTTCCAATGTTAACTCTTGTAATGACATAGGCTTTGAACTAAAAAGAAGAATTCTTGCTGCTAATCGCTGCCTTTATGGCCTTGGAACTTTTTAAAATCGAAATTGATAAAAAGATCTACAAAAATTATTTTGTATAAAACTATTATAAGACCTGTTCTCACCTATGGATGTGAAACCTGGACTCTAACAAAGACCCAGACAAATCAACTTGTTATTTTTGAAAGGAAAGTCCTGAGGAAGATCTTTGGGGCTGTGAATGATAACGGAATTTGGAGACACAGGTACAACTTTGAACTCAACAGACTCTTTAAGGAAGCTGACATCGTCAACTACATCAAAATATGCCGCTTGAGATTCGCGGGACATGTCTGTCGAATGGATCCCTCATCTATGACATCAAGAATCTTTAATTATAAACCCATCTCGAACAGACCCAGAGGGAGACCCAAGCTGAGATGGACTGATTGTGTGGAAGATTTTAAAGTGCTGAAAGTGACCAATTGGAGAACTGTCGCCCCCCGAAGGACAAGATGGAGGGATGTTCTGAGGAAAGCCTTGGCCCACCCGGGGCTGTCGTGCTAAAGAAGAAGAAGTGTAAGAAACAGCTCCACTTCTAACTAATGATTAGATTCAAATAAAACTTAGAATGTAGGTTATTTGAGCCATTTTTTTTACCTAATTCCTAAAGAATAAGAAGATTCATAAAGGGAAAAATATTGTTTTGAAGATAGTTTAACTGTTAAATTAATCTATTTGCATCCTACTGTGATTCCCTTTGAATCATTAAGAATGCTACCAATGTAGTTCTCAAGACAAACTGTGAGTGCTCCCAGCTACGAGGGAAACAACAAGTTACTACGGGAATCCACACACACTTTTTGACAACTGTATGAGACATTCAACTCATGTTACAGAAGGGAAATTAGTTTATTAATACAAAGATGTTAGCTCTCTACTAAATGTGAGTGATACATATTTTAACAGATGCTATAAAAATTGAGCCAATATTAGAAATTTGTAATGACCCCTACTCCAAGTCAAAATTAGCAATGAGAGCACCAAATGCGCATAATAATTGACTTGAGAGAGAGAATTCTATTAGATTAAATTTTCTTAAGCACATCAATGTATATATATCTGTTGACTAGCAGTTGGGCAGTTCAAATCAAACACCTACATATACCTACGCCAAAGTACTCCGTATTTAAATTATTTTTACAACACAAGTGGCAACAGTTAGAATTGAGAGAGGTCACTTGATTCACATTCCCCCAAACATGATGTACGGTCTCACACAATAAATGCAAGTGTTCTGTAAGTAGAGATATTTGTTACTTAAAATTTTTGTTTCTATTTTGAACCATTGTAAAATAATGATATTGTGACACAATTTACAGTCAAATGTTTTTAGTGATACCTAGGAAAATGAATATATGACAGACTAATTAAGGCAGTTTGACATATATACCAGTTGAATATATCCTCCAATGCAAAAATTTCCTTAGAATCTGACTGAGACATTTCAAAGCACAACTAGTGATATAAATAAGCCCAGTGGTAGAATATCGCGTTCGGGGTCCTATCCCCGGGATGGGCAAGGTCGACTCAGCCTTTCATCCCTTCAGTGGGTCGATAAATGAGTACAAAGCTTGCTTGGGGGCCAAACACTGGAGATTTCTGTCAGAATGACCCCCTGACCAGAACATCTGCTCATGCACCTCGGTGCCAAGGTCATTAGAACTGAGATGTGCACAGTAGGCCTTGGCCCTCATGGGCTGTTGCACCACTGAGTTTAGTTTATTTATGATATAAATGGGTATGGTGCACGATTCAAATGTATATAGATATGCCAAAAGAGATTGTTGATGTCAATAGAAATATTCCAAATGACATTAAACAAAATAGAGAATGCATAATAATCGCAATAATAGTTGGAAAAACAAATTCCTAAATGATGAAAAGACTTTTCTCTCTAACAAAGATGTGTGGCACAACCTCTTTCCCAACAAGTTGAAACTAGCAATGACAAGAGTAAAATCTCTTTATGAATGCTTGGGGAAGGGGAGATTCCTTCTCAGTCTAGTTGTTCAAAACACAGTAAGGCGTGAGCAGTAGATATGAAGGTATTTCATTTTAACTGCTTATGTCTAGGTAAATATCAACAGTAAAGCATTAAATTTTTCAATAATTACCTTATTTTCAAGGTACAGTAATACCCTGAACTTACATGATAGGTGGGATTGAGGAATAACTGCGTAAGTAGAATTCGTGAAAGAAGGGATATAATTTCGCATATAAATATATAAATTATTTTTATTTGGGGCCGGAGATAAAAGAAAATAACAATTTAGAAGGGAAAAAAAATGTTAACAACAATTTCAGATAACACACACACAAAATCGCAAACTAAAGTTATTTTGATGTAGAAGGTTTCATAAAACCTAACTAGTAGTCTGTCAGACCAAAGATTTTTTTTCTCTCACAAAATTTTCAAGAACATGCTAATTTTTTATTCCTTGTTTTGTTGAAAAAAATATGCTTCTTACTAGAGTCCGTATTTTCTAAAATTTGTTATCCATTTTTCAATTAAACTGAGGTCTTCTGACAAATTCCCAACCGTCATTCAATCTTCTGACTGAACTGATTTTCAGTTCTTCAATAATCCTGCTCTCGGACATGTATTTCTATGAACTCATCAATTGTCAGCTCCCAATTCAGGAGTTCTTGAACGTTATCACTATTCACTTCTAAATTTATTTGCCTGGCCAAGATCAACAATTTCTTCAAACAAATTACCAATCTTGTCAGACTCTGGAACTGATTCCACTTGAGTTTCAGTGATTGAAAAAAAGACAAATTGATGAGATTTGAAAATCACGTAACTCTGAATTTGCATAAGTTGAGGTATTATTGTATTTGTAAATGTCAGAAAAGAGACATTTATTTAAGTAATTTAACAATGCACAAGCGGTTGAACTATAAGCATTGTTTGCAGCAAAAGATATATTTTAATTAACAACAAAATTTTTAAAAAAATATTAAGATTGGATTATTTTAGCTTAACAGATACTTAAAAAAGAAAACTTTCTTAGCTCAAACAGTGATTACATAACTTAAATATTATTGTATGTGAATTATTCAAGTATATAATCTGAAATGATTATGCATAGAGAAATAAAAGACAAATAATACCCGAGAATAAATCTTTTAACATATTTGTAAGAGCATGTGGTAGTCTAGTTTAAGTTAATATACAAATATTTAAATGTGCATTGTTATTAAAAGCAAATATGAAAGATGGCAATTAAGAAACAAAAAGCAACGAAGAAAAAGTTCCAGAAAGAAAATAGGCCCAAAATGTTTTGCAGTTAAACAATATATGAAGAATTCATCAGGAAATAATGGTAATACTAAGAAAAATGTAAAAAAAAAGTGTACAGTTAAAAGATGATGCAATTTTGTAGATTTCTATTACATAAAACAATTTTCAATAAGTGCAAACACGGAATATGACTTATATAACCGTAAAACTAATTAAAAATACAGCCTTGTACTGAGGATACTTCAAAATGTGAAGCAATGGTGTTTATCATAATTAATGATAAAATTCCACATACACAAAACAAACATCTTTGACATATATAATCAGAACAATACATTTGAAATTTTATACCATTGTAATGAAATGAATACAAAATATACAGCAATAAGATTAAATTTATCATTTAAAACCTTACTTCCTTCATTGGCATGGATATCAGCTGTGAAAGGAAATGCTTTTCTGAATTTGAAAGACGAGGTAAAGCCCAGGGTCTTTTTAAAGTTTCGCCATTCTCACATTTCATTTCATCAGGAGGGTGCTACACAGGAATTAAGAATATAAGTCTGAATAATAGATATTTTTTTTATATCAAAACATTTCTAGATTTTTCAAAGATTTATAAAACAGGTAATCTTGAAAACAAGCATCTAAAATATTTAAATTTTAAAACTAAATAAAAGTACACTTGATTTGTAGAAATTAATTTGTAAATTCTGTCTAAAGTTTTTCAACAAAATTAAGAATTTATGCTAGATAACAAAATAAAACAAAATATAAAGTAACATATAACTGAGGCAGGCCAAGAACTGCAAATCTAAACATTCTTATATTATTCTGCTTTTCCTGTATTTTGTGATAATTTCATGTACATATATTTCTTGCATACATTTTGGTTTTTATTCTCAAATCTTAAAAACTAACTAATAAATAAAGTAGCATATACTCTGGTATATAGCATGCAGTTTTGACACAAAAAATAAGATTGAAATTTACGCATGCAAATTACCTGTCAGATATAAAAATGATACATTAAAAAAAAGCATAAAAATTAGAATACTATACATTTTTAAAAGCTGCTCCTTTAAACAAAAAATGACATATATATTTATAAGTTAACAGTTTTTCATAATTAGATATCATGAAAAGTTTGTCACATATTTGACTTCTGTTATAGTTTAAAAACACATCAAATCTGTCATCTTTTCACCGTCACTGTTACTCTTATCCATAAATAATCTTCCATTCAATTTATATTATTACACATACTACACTTTTTAAATGGCTTTTGTCACATTTAATTTCATTCTATCCAGTAACATACTATTCAGGTTGCTTCTGCCAAACATATCTTGTCTATAATTTTCTCATTTTCATTATCTATCCTTTCTTGAAAACAAAACAGAAAAAGCCACTTAAAAACTATATTTTAGCATCATCTTTCTTTTAAAAATAACCACGGGTTTTAATTTTGTACCATTTGCTATGCAGGAAAGCATCACAGTGTAATAAGATTTTTCATGACTGCTGTTTTTTTGTGAAGCATTTTTGTTCCTTTCACATCAATTGTTTTATTTCCAATCATATCAAATAATACTAGAGTTTCATCCATTATTCTAATATGTGAGAATAAAATTTTCTGCCTTTGTAGGGTATAACCATATTTCTGAAAACTTAGCAATTTGTCCAAGTCTTTAGGATGCTTTTGTGAAATTAACATTTCATGATAATGTTTTAGTAATCTAATAAAATGTGAAAATACATAATTTGACAAACATTCATAAATGAAGACAAACATTTATTGAATGTTTTACATAGATACATTGAAAAAATTGAAATGTAATAAATTTAAAAATTAAATTTAAATAAAAAAGCATACAATATATATATATATATCTAATATATAAAATTCTCGTATCACAGTGTTTGTAACCAAACTTCTCCGAAACGGCTTGGCCGATTCTTATGAAATTTTGTGCGTATATTCAATAGGTCTGAGAATAGGACGTAAACTATTTTTCATTCCGATATGGTAATTAGTTAAAAAGATATTAATTAAAAACCTTAAAACGCCTAATTGTCTTAACCCTGCGTGTTGTTTTTCCCGTCTAGTGTCGTGAATGAACAGAGGGTGAAATTTTTCGGTACTCTCGACGTTTTTTGAACAGCCATCCGATTTTTGTTTTTTAATCAGACAAAAAATAATTACAGAATCGGAAAGATCATTCTTTTCGCCACGATACGGTATAATTTTCTTTGCAAAATAATGATATTTTCTATTTTTTACAATTTTTTTAAAATCTAGTTAAAACAGAAGCATTTTTATGAAAAAATTTTTCTAAATCGTTGCATATGAATTTATTTTTGTGTTATTAAAACGATATTTTTTACTACATAATTTTATACATTTTTCTTTTTGAATCCGTTTTTAAAAAAATAAAATGCCAAAAACTTTTTTTTCTACGATTTTTTAAAAATTACTCAAAATTTTAACATTAAATAACTTTATTAATTAAAATTATGGTATGAAACTTTTTTACGTTTGTAGAATAATGTTATACAACTTATGTGTGAAGATTGAAAAAATTGCTTAAAAATTACAGATTAAAAAATTTTTTTGTGATTTTCGTAAAATACCGTTTTTGCGAGAAATAATTTAAACAGTCTTTTTTGTACATTTTTTTTATTTAAAAGTACATTTTTCTTTTTGAATCCGTTTTTTAAAAAATAAAATGCCAAAAACTTTTTTTCTACGATTTTTTAAAAATTACTCAAAATTTTAACATTAAATAACTTTATTAATTAAAATTATGGTATGAAACTTTTTTACGTTTGTAGAATAATGTTATACAACTTATGTGTGAAGATTGAAAAAATTGCTTAAAAATTACAGATTAAAAAATGTTTTTTTGTGATTTTCGTAAAATACCGTTTTTGCGAGAAATAATTTAAACAGTCTTTTTTGTACATTTTTTTTATTTAAAAGTACTTTGTTTTTGCAATTAATGTGTGTAATTTCAAAATTTTAACGTGAAAGTTAAGTCCTCAAAAAAAAAAATGAAAACTTTAAAAAATTCTCAATTGTGTGTCAAAGTCATTCACTTTGCATTAACTTTCTGTTTGGAAGATGGGAAAGGTTGAGGTAGTTTTGAGTCTTTTTCTGTGTAGTAAAAAGGGGAATTCCCTCATAACATTGCTAATTGGGGTGGGGACGCTTATTCATATAATGCATCACAACTGATAGTTTTTTTTTATTCTTAAAGATTTATTGAACAGTGGAATATAAGAAATATATATCATAGAAAAATATAAGGAAATATTCTGAAATATATTTTTATCACATAGTATTATTTTCTTTTTGAATTTTATACTGTGAATGTGTAAATAAAGGCTTTTTACCTTTTTTTTTCGTAACTTTTTTTAAAATCTAACACTAAAAAAAAACACAATAAAGAAATAAACAGTCGTTTCAATAGGTATCAGTAAAAATTTTTGCATTAATTATATTTGTGAAAAATTTAATTGCGTTTTTACTCCGTTATCATTATTTTAAATAAGTTTATTTGCAATACATTAAAATGCATTACATTAAATAAATATTTTTTAAATAAAGTAGTATTGTTTCCTGTAAATCATTAACTGAAATTTTTCAATCGTTATGTATGGATTTCTTATAATTAAGATAAGTAAACCATCTGAACTAAAAAAGTTCATAATTTACTCTTTTAAAATCAGTGATTTAATAAATTTACTAGCTTTCATGGCTCGGCGTTGCACAGGCTTATACTGAGGGTATAACTTAATCCCCATGTTAATTTCCTCCTTTCTTTCTGACGCCAACACTTTTGTGTGGGTCTGAGGCGTACGATGTGAGTGCGTGTCATTACTTTGTTGCTTAACATTTTCCCTTCTCTTCACAAATTCTCGATCCTAGTACCACTAGTGTAGGGGCTCGATGCACGTAAAATCTGTCGAGAGCTCAAACGTCCTCCCATTGGTGTGGTATGATAGTTAGGAGAGGGAGGTGTAAGCTCAGGTGTCGTCTGCGTCACTTGACCATGGTTCAAAATTACGCGACCGTCCCCAAAAGGCCTTGTGTAGCTGAACAGTGGGACGTTAATATTCACTCAATCTTCACAAATTCAGTACTTCCAATATTATTTTTCGAAATTACTTTGAAATCTTTGTTTCTTTCCTCTCCGCTTAGCCCAGCGTTGCACGGGCTTTTACCGAGTGAATAACTTCATCCCCATGGAAATTCCGTGTTTCCCTCAGGCCGATAGCACTTGTGTGCGCACGATGTGAGTGATTTCTTTAACTATGTCATAAAAACTCCCTTTTTCAAAATTTGTTCTTGCGTTGGTGTGGTAATTAGGAAAGATGGGTGAAAGCTCTGGTGTCGTCCTCGTCACTTGAGCATGGTTGAAAATTTCGAGGTCCGTCACCAAAAACCCTCGAATAGGCAAACAGTGCGAATTTAATAATCACCCACTCACTTTCCAATACTTTCGTTGCAATTTTTTATTCCTCGGAAACGAAAATGTAGCCTTTTTAAAAATAGTTGTATGCTGAAAAAAAAAGACAGAAAAGTATAAATTTTTCGAATTACAAAATTTCACTACTACAGTGGTACCTCGACATACGAGTTTAATTCGTTTCGCAACCTTGCTTGTATCTCAAAGCAAATTTCCCCATGCAAAACAATTGAACTACCATTAATCTGTTCCAACCCCCAAAATCTCACCCAAGTTATTTTTTTTACATGGTTTTGAATAATAAAAAGGTATTTATAAATGACAAATATTTATTGTACAAAAACAAAAAAGAGAATTAAAGAAATAAATTAGATATCCTCACTGGTCTTTGCCTTTTTCGCTACATTTTTCTTGCTTTCACCTGTAGGCCGTTTGGAAAAAAACATGTCCAAGGAGGTTTGTTTCTTCCTCCCTCTCAGAATGTTCCGGAAATGAGTTAGGCAAGTGTCATTAAAAAGATCAGATGCACGACCTGTTGCAACTTTTTCTGGGTGTTTCTTTACCACGAACTGTGAAACTCTCCCCCACATTCCTAAGATCTCCTTTATCTCACTTGTAGAAATAACCTCCTCCTCTGACTCATCGAAACCAATTTCTTGCATAACCTCCTTATGCTGCTGTGACTGTAACTCTTGTATCTCCTCAGTCGTCAGTTCCTGGGTGTGCTCCTCCACAAGCTCGTTCACGTCTCTCTTCCACCTCCAGACCCATGGATTTCCCCAGAGACACAATCTCCTCCTCTACTGACATACCAGGTTCCAATTCTTCGTAGATCCTTTCAGCTACAGCTTCAGGCCACAGCTTTTTCCATGCAGAGGTCAAGGTCCTCGTTGTAACACCCAGCCAGGCCTGATCGATAATTTTTAGGCAAATCGCGATATTAAAGTGGTCCTTCCAGAACTCTCGAAGGGTGAGGTTTGTGGTCTCCGTCACTTCAAAGCAGCGCCGAAACAGATGCTTGGTGTATAGCTTCTTAAAATTAGAAATCACCTGCTGATACATGGGCTGCAGGATAGGAGTGGTGTTGGGTGGTAGGTAGAGAACCTTTATAAATTTGAACTCCTCGAGGATGTCATCTTTGAGGTTTGGTGGATGAGCAGGGGCATTGTCGAGGATGAAAAGGGCTTGCACGGGTAGGTTTTTTTCCTGTAGATATTTCTTAACAGAAGGGCCGAAAAACAGGTTTACCCATTCCACAAAGAACTTCCTAGTAACCCATGCCTTCGGGTTCGACCTCCACATAACTTGCAGTTTTTCTTTCAAAATCTTATGTGACTTAAATGCTCTGGGGTTTTCCGAATGGTATACGAGCAGAGGCTTGATCTTGCAGTCGCCATTCGCATTGGCGCACAGTGCTAGAGTCAATCTGTCCTTCATACGTTTGTGGCCTGTCATTATCTTCTCCTCGGCCGTTATATATGTTCTATTCAGCAACTTTTTCCAGAACAGCCCTGTCTCATCACAGTTGAAGACTTGCTGAGAGATATATCCTTGGGCTTTTATTAGATCGGAAAACATTTTAATGTAATCCTCAGCTGCCTTCATATCTGAGCTTGCTGCCTCACCATGCCTGACAACAGAGTGAATACCGGTCCTCTTTTTGAAATTCTCAAACCAGCCCCGGCTGACTTTAAATGACTCTTCCGATGCCTCGTCGATGGATGTCTGCGGGGTTTGCTTCAGCAAATCTCCGTAGATCGCTCTTGCCTTCTTGCAAATAATGGTCTGCGTCAAGGTATCTCCTTGGAGCTGCTTCTCTGTCACCCACACCATCAGCAGTTGCTCCATATTTTCATGAAGGGAGGTTCGCAGCTTGGAAATTATCGTAAGGCCCTTAGCCGGCGTTACACTCTTTATCGACTCCTTCTGTTTAAGCACAGTGCATATCATGGACGTACTACGCCCATACTGCCTCGACAAGTCAACAACTCGAACACCTTGCTCATGTTTTCTATAATTTCATGTTTTAATTCAATACTCATCATCTTTTTCTTAGCACTTGACTTTTCACAAACTTTCTTCCGATCCATGGTTATAAAAATAAATGAACTACAACTGTAAATGTAAATGCAACACAAAACGCGAACACAACTACACAACTTATCACAGCAGAAGCACGCTGCTAACTGATTCACTGACAGTGATGGGCGCGACCGCGTGCTATTACCAGCCGACCTGTTAAACCGAACTCGTATCTCGAATTTCGCTCTTAACTCAAAGCAAAAAATCACTCGCATCTCGAAAAACTCGTATGTTGGGGCACTCTTATGTTGAGGTACCACTGTATTTTAATTCTTGAAGTAAAATTGTGCGGATTTTTTGAAATATTTGACACAGGGGAAAAAAGTTTCATACAATTACCTTTATAAAAGAAGAAATTATTAAATGATTGCTTTAAGTATTTTGAGTGTTTTATTAAAATTTGTTCAAAAAAATTTGTTTGTTTGGCTTTTTTTTAAAATCACTGATTCTAAAAGTTTTAAAAATCATTTTTATTTAAAAGTAACGATATTGATTCATTTTAGAAAGAATCATAAAATATGCAAAATATCTTTTTTTTTTAATTCTTAAAAAAAAGATAGTTTTCGGCATTTTATTTTTTAATCACTGATTCTAAATGATCAATGAACTTTTTAAAAATCATTTTCTTTTAAATGCATCGATATTTATAAAATACAAAACTATAACTTATTAATATTTTTACATTAAAATTGATTTAAAATGTTCATTTAGCAATAAATTGTGACATTCTGTTTGCTTAAATAATGGCAATTTTCAACGCCAATGTTTGGCTAAATGTAAAATCGCGTATTTTTATAATTAATTTCTTCATTTTTAGGGCATAATTTTTAGTTAATGCTTTCAAACTTCACAAATTAATTGCAAAAATAAAGTACTTTGAAATAAAAAAGGTACAAAAAATACTGTTTAAATTATTTCTCGCAAAAACGGTTTTTTACGAAAATCACAAAATTTTTAAATTTGTAATTTTTAAGCAATTTTTTCAATCTTCGTACAGGCTACAGATAATGTTGATTTACACACCGAATAAAAGTTTTGCACAATTACCTTCATAAATGACGAAGTTACTTAATGTTTAGTAAAAATTTTGGCTTTTTTAAAAAAATTCCTTAAAAAAAAGTTTTGGGAATTTTATTTTTTAAGTGACTGGATCTAAAAAAAAAAGGCTTGAATTTATTTAGTGTAGAATATAGTTTTAATAACACGAAAACAAATTCATACGCAACAATTTAGAAATAATTTTCATAAAAACGCATCAGTTTCAACCATTTTTTAAAAAACTCGTAAAAAATAGAAAAATACGGTATATTTTGCAAAAAAAATTATACCGTATCGTGGTGAAATAAATGATCTTTCCGATTCTGTAATTATTTTCTGTCTGATTTAAACACCGAAAATTGGATGGCAATTTTAAGATGGTGGAAAACGTCAGATCACCACTCGGACGAAACGGAATGGAAGTTCTGCCAAGTAAACAACCAGCAGGAGTAAAACAATTAGGCGTTTTAAGGTTTTTAATTAATATCTTTTTAACTAATTACAATATCGGAATATAAATGGGCAATATGGCTTCCCCGGAAAATTCCTGATCTTTTGGTACCTTTCGCGAGTTTCTATGTGGTGCGGTTTGTGAGAAGATAGACGCACATAGATAGATACATACATACGTTTGTTTACCTTCGGATTTTAATAGTGTAGACTAGCTTTCATGGCCCGGCGTTGCACGGGCTTTTACCGAGGGTATAACTTATCCCCATGTTAATTTCCTTCTTTCTCTCTGATGCCTTCACTTTTATGTGGGTGTAACGCGTACGATGTGAGTGCCCGCCCCTTGAGTGCGTATCATGGCTTTCTCGTTTAACATTTTCCCTTCTCTTCACAAAATCAGCACATCCAATAATATTTTTCGAAATTACTTTGACTTCTTTGTTTCTTTCCTCTCCCCAGGCCCGGCGTTGCATGGGCTTTTACCGAGTGAATAACTTATATATATATAGTCCCCAGGGGAATTTCCTTTTTCCCTCATGTCCATAGCACTTATGTGTGTGTATGCGCGCGTTGTCAGTAATTTCTTTAACTATGTCATTAAAACTCCCTTTTTCGAAATTTGTTCTTGTGTTGGTGTGGTAATTAGGAGAGAAGGGTGAAAGGCTCAGGTGTCGTCCTCGTCACTTGACCATGGTTGAAATTTCAATGTCCATCGCCAAAAACCCTCGAGTGGGGTTAAGTCGAGTAAGTTATACCCTCGGTAAAATCTTGTGCAACGCCGGGCCATGCAGCTAGTATATATATATATTTCTCTTATGGTTAGCATTCTTTCATATAAGTTTTTGCTTAGTTCTTCCTTAACAAAATTATTTTTTATATTTATCTCTTTGTAAGAAGCCTTTCCTTTCATAATTTAATTTAATTTTTCTGTCTGTAGCAAAATACACATGTGTTAGTTTTAGGCCTAACATTCAATATGGCTCTGTTTTTTCTATTATGTCGAATTTCTGCTGTACAGGGAAGGTGGATCCATAAAGTATACTTAACCCTAATTTGCTGGTCCTAATTCAGCAACAGCTTTAGAAATAATAATAGGTCTCCATTTTAGTTCATTGACTCTTTTGGTCTCTTCCATTTTGAAGTTCCAACTCTGTTTCCGGCTATACATACGTTTATTTAAATCTTGTACACTATATATTTCCACCATTTTTTTATAGTTATGTGCCTTAAAATCTGGTTTCTATCTTCTGGCTTTGTTAGTTGATAGTTTATTCTTGTTATTTTTTCAATTTATTATACTATATTTTTTTATTCTACCTTTTAAATCAATATATAGTTTGTATTTTAAAAATACTATTAATTTTTAAGCTTGTTATTTAACTCAATATAAAACATAAAATTTTATTATTTTTTAAAGAATGCTTTCACATTTAACAAACAAACAAAAACTCAAAAATATTTATATGCTTATTAAAAATACTGCATACGACCCTATGCTACACACACATTATAAAGAAATCTACATAAGAATTCCTCTACTTTTTAGCATGAATTTTTTAACTGCATAATATGGGTAAATTTTTTAAAACCCTTTCTTACTTTCAAGAAAGCATGTAAAAACTACACTGAAATCAATCTTATACAGTAAATGGGAGACCTAATATTTTATACAGATATATGGAACTTGGCATCTCTTTAACAAGATGAAATAGTCTGAGAACAGTTATGCTTTTGTGTAACATATAAACAAAAGTATGATAAGTACTAGTATTCATAAAAATATTTAAAAAATGAATGAAATTCTTATAATTAGCAATATTAAGGCAAATATTTTTATAAAAGGTAAAAGCAATTTTATAAGTTCAAAGTTGCAAAAAAATATTTTCTAGAAACACTTGCCAGTAAATGAACGAATACAGATGCAAATGGATTAGATTGAATTGGCTCAGTTCGATACATTTCATACAGAAGGTAAACTGATACCAGTCGCTGTTCCTTGTTAGCAAGAAGATCTTCTTGTTGTAATAGAAAAACCTAAAATATAAAAATGATCCAAAATCACTAAAAACAAAAAAAATTGTTATAATGCAAGTAAAATTCAAGATCCAGTACCTAATAATATGGGTATATAATATATGTATTTGTAATAAATTAATATTTACTCAGAATTCGAATATTTTTTATTTATATCTAATTCATAAATCCAAATACAATATTTTCAAATGCGTCTCATTTCATCTTTTTCTAATGGATTAAAAACAGTTTTATAAATTTATTAATGATTCCTCATTAAAAAGATTAGACCTTGAATTTTTTATCAATTTATTCGCCAATTGCTTATACATGTCTAACTCATGTAAATTATTCCTTAAACAATGATGTAATTTCTGTAAATGTAACTAATAATACCCTTCATTCAAACAGGTGATTATATTTTGTGTAGTACCTTTTTCCTGTGTAGTACCCCACATATAAAAATGTGGAGTTTAAATAATTCCCTCTCTTGCATTTTTGCATGTTGAGTGAAGCCCATACTCAAATAGCTCTCTTGATGCCAAAATGAAATGAATGATGTAATCAATATCCAAAACCTTTTATTTTTCTGCCATAACTACAAATTAAACAAAATGAGTACCACCATAGTGAGTTAGTATATATATATATATATATACAGGGTGTCCAGCCTTAATGTGACCCAATAGCTAATTCTCGGACCATTCAGTTTAGATATGCACTTCCAATTTGAAAAATGTTTTTACGTGCCTTTCGAACCAAAAAACCCATTTACAAAAAAATTACAAAATTTAATTTTTTATACGGTCCTTAGGTCCTATCACTTATATTTATGAAAAGATGCAGAACACAAAAACAAAGTAAACACAAAAAGTTTCATTATAAAAAATGGCTGAGTTATAGAAGTTTGAAAATCATACATGTTATCCATTTTCTACGCAATTTTCAAGAAGCTAATAAGAGGTCCTCTCTAAAGTGAAATTAGTTGGAACTCTGCCAGGAAACTTTTGCTCTTGCACGTCACTCTTATGTAAATCATTTTTAAATTTAAAAGCATACCTTAATAATACAATAATTGAGTACTTAAGAAACAAAATTTATTCTGTGTACATGTAAAATATAGAAAAAATAAAATATTTTGGACGAGAAGAAAACATTTCAAAAGCAGTTCCAAAAAAAAAATAGTCTTATATGCTGCGGCTTCAGTCTGATTTGCAGCGATTTTGCTGATCATGACGAACGTTAAAAATCTGTTGTGCAGTCGCTTGCAATTGCATACAGTCGTATTCTAATATTGCGAATTATAGTACGGGAGAACGAGATGTATACAAATGAAGAATACTGTGAAATGGTACTGTTTTATGAGCAGTGTAATCGAAATAAGAGAGAGGAGGCAAGACTTTATGTCATTTAATTTCCCACTCGAAGGCATCCATCTTATTGCACAACTCCCCGTGCTGTTCAATGCTTGTATACAACTGGGAGTTGCAATAGCCGTATTCCCTGTCTCGTGCCTTCCCCATTGTTTAAGTTAATTTGGTCATTCTGATATAATAAAGCCCCTTATTCATGATTGGCACATCATTCCACATTATGCTATAATTTGAACGGCAAATCCTGTATTATTTTGCTGCTATTTGTTAAAACAAGCTGTTTTAATCTTTTCGGAACAAGTTGTATTTCTTTAATTTAATTTTTATTGTTTGCCATACAGCAATACAAATTGTCAATATATAATGTTTACTATGATGTTTTAATATTACTATGATGTTTTCTCTTGTTCTTTCAGTAGAGAGTGAATTAATGTTATCTAAACTCAATTTATGTACGACCCCCTTTTCTAAGCATCTCTGATGCTTCAAATTTATGTAGGCTTAACTCAGTCAGTTTTTATCGTAATAAAATGAAACTTTTTGTGTTTACTTTGTTTTTGTGTACTGCATCTTTTGTAATTTTTTTGTAAATGGGTTTTTTGGTTCAAAAAGCAAGTAGAAACATTCTTTACCTTTTTTAAAACATTTTTCAAATTGGCAGTGCATAACTAAACTGAATGGTTCGGGAATTAGCTATTGGGTCACATTAGGGCTGGACACCCTGTATATATATGAAAGATTCCTATTCAATTTTAAAAACTTTAATTGTGCAGTTAAAATTTTTTTTTTTTTGAAATTTATTTTTTTGGTGTATTTACACATTAACTTCATGCTACTGGTGACCTTTGGCAAAAATATAGCCAAAAAAATTCAAAATTAAATAAGTTGTTGTAATTCATAAAATACTTGACAATATCTTGCATGGATGGATTGAGGATAAATGGAATAGCATGGAGTTAGAACACCAAAACCACATTTAATTAAAAAAATAATTATTCCTTCAAGAAAGAAAATTGTACAAATATCCAGTTAAAATTCAAAGAAAAATTTTTTTTTAAAATTTTGCAAGCAAAATTTTAATGCGCCAAAACAATTATCAAAATAAATAAATAGATAAAAAATATTTTCGCAACAGTTACAAATCAGATTTATAACATGTTTATAAACTGCTACTGATGTGTATGTTGATACTTTAAAGGATTGAGGCATGTGATCATATACATACACTGAAGTGCCACTGAATTAGGGATAGCCAGGACTATGCAAATTGTGTAGTGATGGGCATCATTTATGCACAAGTGAGGGTGCTGTGGTAACTGCATATATAGTGTATGCTGTGACTGTTCTGAATTAGTTGTTGGAATTGCCCATCTAAACTGCCTGATTTAGATGCCTTTGATCGTGAACAAATTGTAGGTGAGCGACGCATGGACCCTTCAATTTCCGAAATCATCCGATAGCTAGGATTTTCAAGGTTGACAGTGTCAAGTGTATAACAGGAATACATGGATGGTGGACAAAAAATTAGCCTTGACAGTACGTGGTGAGAGACAGATCAGGCATATTGTACTTAGCCAGCAAAGCCAAACATTAGCACAAATTACCACCCAGTTGAATGACGGTGCCAGTCGTACAGTCAGTAAATGGATAGTGCAATGCTCACTTCAACATATGGGTCTCAGGAGCCGTTGAACAATGAGAGTACCATTACTCAATGCTTGCCAATGGGTTGCATGTCTTGCCTGGGAAAGAGAGCACAGAAACTGGAGTGTAGAGAACTGGAAACAAGTAGCACGGTGTGATGAGTCTTGATTCTGACTACTTAACACCGACGGGAGGCTGAGAATATGGTATCAGGCTCATGAAGCCATGGATCCTGCGTGCCAGATTGGAACTGTACAAGAGCATGGTGGATCAATCACGGTCTGGAATGTTTTTTGGGGCACTGTTTGGGATCTTTGGTGCCTGTACCAACCTCCCTCAATGTAATTAGATATGTAGAGTTGCTGGTAAACCTTCTGTTTATGCTTCTCTGTTATCTGCAAGATAATGGAGTTTTCCAGCTCCCATCTCCAGAAACTTGTTGAATCTGTGCCTCATCATGTGGCAGCCCTTATCAAAGTCAGAGGAAGCCGTTACTAAGGAGGTATCATTAATTTAGAGATACTTCAGGTAATTACTTTCCATATACTTAAATTTTACACAAAGGTTATTGAAATGGAGAGTGAAATGAATGTTACACTCTTTCCATATGTTTATGCTATAGGGAAAAGATAAAGAAAAATTTTCAGAGGTAAGCCACTGAAAATTATTTCTGGACTTGTTCTCCAATGGCAGACATTCATAACTGGATCTAGGTATATTTTATACATATGTTAAGAATGTACCAGTAATTACAGATGCTGAATTTCTATCTATTAAATGCATTAACACCAATTTTTCTTTTCATTCTAAGACACAAATAAAAAGTTCTGGCATTACGTAATGTAAAAAATTTTCATCACATATTCTGTATTAATTCAAGTTTCTTAAAAATTAAGATGACTGTTGAAATTTTCTAAATATGTTTTACGAATAAGATTCTATGCCAATTAAGAAAATGAATTTTAAATATATATTTAACTTTAAGGTAGATAGAAAGAAAACATCTATAAAATAAAAAAATAATAATAAAATTAACTTACTAATGCAGAACCAACACGAAAATGATCTTGCTTATTGAAACAGTGATGAAAACTTGCTGCAACATTTTCAAAGGAACGTTGGCCTAATTCGCTATCTTCCAATATACTTCAAGAAATGAAATAATCAGAATATAATATAAATAGCACACAAAAATTATTACATTATTCTGCTACAATTTTTTTTCTAACTACAATTCAATAATAAAAGTAAATATGGAGAATTCGGTTGAGTCCTAGCACGACCCACTTATGTCGGCAAACTTTTTGGTGCCAAATTTTTGGCGATAAAGTTTACAATATGGCAATCCAGCAAAATTTTGTAAAATGGCAACCCTACTCAGACCGGATTTTTTTTTAAAAATTTTCATAATCTGGACAGTGGTCATTTCCTTTAGATGGTCATCGACGGTTGTGCAAGTGATTTTTCTAGAAAGGAATGAGTGGATTTTTCCTTTTTTTTTTTAAAAAAAAGAAACTGCAGAAAGAATGTTTGTTTGAGAGAAAGGGAGATGTGTTGATAAATTCACTTTGAACGAAGTTTTTTCTCACTATAGCATCTTAGAAGCAATGGTTTTTCTGTTTTGAAATGGTTTAATGGTTTTCATTTTGGAAACCACATTTTTCTCTTTTGAAGCTCAACAAATGCATATGTTTTCTTTTGAATGAAAGAGGTAAGAAAGAAATGATTGCTTTGTGAATGAGAGGACGATTGAAAATATTTCAGTAAGGATGTTCAAATTATGAAAATAATTTGTGTTTGAGAGAAATGAAGCAATCATCAGCCTATAGCATTCATATCGGATTCCCCCCACCACCACCACCACTGTTGCGTTTTAGAAGCGAACGATTTTTCAGTTTTTCTTGTAGAAGCAGTTTTAGAAACCACGTTTTCTTCGTAAAAACTCGACGAATGGATATTTGTTAATACCAAAGAAATGTACACATTTGGTTATAAAATTTGTTTTTTTTAGTAAATATACAACTTTCTTGGAAACAAGATATATGTTCAGAAAGATAAAAAAGAAACTTAAGACTTATGATGCAAATGGTTCATTTTTGCTAATCATAAAGAGGAAATGCAGTGTAATTAACATTATCTTATTTCGTAAGATTCAATTCCTTGTTCAATATTGTCTACAAGTATTTTTAATTTGACTTAATGCCTATTATAGACTATAGTGATTATCTTAGTGAAGACTATGTTTCAGAGATAGAAACAAAAGAATTGTAAATATATATTATATCAAACAAAACTTAAATTACAAATTCTCTGAAATTCGATAAAAACAATTCAATAGTAATATTATAATATTTACCCTGTGAGAGATGTCAATTCCTTCACGCTGAGTGCCATTTTAAGTAATGCTAACAGCGAGTGTTGTCGAATTAATGCATGTAATTACTAAAATAAAGCCGAGAGTGTTTGGAGACAGAAAGGCTCATAATAGTTTAAAAGCAAAATCACGAGGAGGCTCTGATGTCATTAAGGAGAATTTCCCCAATGAAAGAGAAAAGAATGAAAATTTAGGAAGAATTTCCCTAAATTTTCATTCACTCATCCAAAAAAAAATTTCATATCTATAAAACAGAGAATTTTTATTTCGTAGAAATAAAACCCTGGTTAAAGTTATGTTTAGGGTGGCAAAAGCGACAATTTTTGATGATCCCCTAAAATAAGCCACCAGATTATGCATAGTCACCTGAAATGGGGTCGATTTATCACTAGAGAGCGCTGCAATCGTGGCTATAATCACGTGATTAACAATGTGCCATCTTATCTTACACTATTAAAATTCGAAGGTAAACAAACGTATCTATGTATCTATGTATCTATTTATAAGTCTGATAGATAAAAGGAACAAACAAGGCCGGACGTGTAATGCGCGATTTCGTTGGCAGCACCTATTCCTATTTTTTACAGAGTTGGAATTCAAATTACTCTGTTTTGGGGTTGCTATATTTGGCTCGTTATGAATTATTGGCTACTTTCAAAATAATTACAATAAAAAGGTGCAATGTATTCAGTATGTGTGAATCTAATAACCTATTATAAATATTGTGCGTTTATTGTTTATAACTTTACTACTGAACAATTTCAATGTTTTTTCAATTTTTGTTTGAATTTTAAGATATAAATATGTTTTCATTGTTTATTTGTTGTATACAAGTTCATTAGAAATATGGTATGTTTATAAAATAAAAATTAAGATTAAATTTTTAAAAAATATTAAATGAAACTCTCTCTGGAAAAACAAATGTAGAACTGTAACTATATTGTAAACTTAAAATAGAAGAGTAAAATATTTTAGTTTATTGATATATTTTTGATTATTTGCAATTTTTAGTGAATTTTTATTAATCCATATAACATTTGAATCAGGTTTAGCAAATTTTTTCTAAACAGACACTTGAGGATTATTGTTACAAAATCCTTTTAACTTTTGCAGCTGAAATTAAATCATATTTTCATTTAGAGCAATTCTTATATTATATATAGTATAATAAAATGAAAAAAAATAATAATAAGACAAAATTATACTACCTACAAAGCTAAATGATAGAAAACAGATTCTAAGAAACATAACTAGAGAAAAATATTGATATATATATAATATAATAATTATATATATGTATTAATGATAAAAGAAGAAAATTGTGTTTTATATTTATCTTTATCATATTGACTGTTATAAAATGGTAGGAATATTACATGCATTGCCTTTTAAATACTGTTTAGAATTAAAATTATTTTCAGCTTATGCTAAACAAAAATTGACTTGAATTCCATATAATTTTTCAGTTAAAAAACAGTCCAAAAT